>JANFAF010000181.1:0-88349 GCA_024663475.1 Pisolithus thermaeus
TTATCTACCCTGTGCGAACACTTCCGGATTCACGATCCCTACAAGATTCGCTTGCACCTCAACACGAACAAACAAAGATAGCCATACAAAGCTGTTACTCCCACGCACACAGCTACGGTACAGGTATCTTACACATTCCTCCCTTTCTCACTTATCTCACTGAGGGGGTGTGTTGGAGATTATCTACTTACAGCAAGTAGTGATTATGTAATGTGCCTGTGTACTTTGGCACTTCTTTTTTTCCCTTCGGACCTCAGGCTTTGATACCAAATCAGAGACTGAGGTATGGTTCTTATTTCTACTATAGGGTTTAATACTTACCAACCTACTTAGTATCTGTTCACATAGGTTGGTTAATATATAAGGCTTTGATACCAAATCAGAGACTGAGTATCTGTTCACATAGTTCACTCTGCACCCAACCTCATTCCAAAAAATCTCCAGGTGCAACACGACATGACAGCAGTCATGTGTTCAGGAAAGTAAACTTGGTCTGTCAAGGAAGCCTCCAGATCCATTGGGATCTGAGAAGTGAAGAACGTAAAGGTAAAACAAGAAAAGGAAAGAGTATGTAACTGTGGCTGTGTTGTATATGTAGAGTCCATACACTTGCCCCTAAGGTGGGCAGCAGTGTAATACAAGATGTCCAGAGGACACGGGAAAGGGGACGACAACAGCTCATAGTGGGATCAATGTACAGTAAGCAGTCTGGAAAGGAAAAGACAGAAATGGTGCATGACATCAAGTATAATCCATAGACAATACTAATCACCTGACAGTTGCCCAGTCACTGGTCGTCTGTCATGCCTATACTACCATCTCTCTGGGCCAGGTAACATTGATCCACATTGAGTCAATACTTACATGTTACATATCTATGGTACAGTATATATGACCTAGAAATACACCATCAGTTGCATTCAACCTCTGGCACAGAGGGATGGTATACTCTGAGTGATGACCACTGCTTGCACAACAGGCAACCAGTGACTGGGCAACTGTCAGGCAATTAGTATTGTCTACAGATTATAATTGAAAGTTGCAGGGGTTATTACAGGGTTTGCACTTCTCAGCTGGCATGGTGACACCTTTGGAAATTTTATTCTAACATATTCTTGCTGCTATGGTATTAATACTAAAAAAAATGGTCAATGGTCTTCATGCTCTGCTGCATCCCAACACACTAAAACACCTATCTCATAATGCATAATGGCAATGCAACTCAATGCATTATGCAATATGCAATATTGTTATGATTTATCACTGTCCCACAGTGGGACCGGCTATTTTCAATGCATTATGAGATAGTCTACTGTACTGCGGTTAAGTGAAGTCACGTCGTTATGGATCATTCAAGGAATTGAAGATTAGTATCAAGTGGCTGCATGCGGAGCCACCGGTGGGTGTGATCTTACGTAGCCAAATCGTAGCACACTACACCAGAAGTATAACAGCTCAGTGAAACATCCCCTGCGACAAACGATTTAGAAGTTGATAAACATGGCGCCGTTTCTCGAATCCGTCAAGGTGTGTAACCTCTTGTCGTGCGAACCGACGCTACGCGCTCTAACTCGGAACGACACTTATAAACAGTCCTTCGCCGATGTCCCCATCACCGCAGATGGAGTTGACACCGTTGCGTTCCTCGAAGCTTCGGGAGGAGTCGTCAAGTTGTTCAGTATGTGTGCCTTCGTATCAAGTATCCCCTTTCTCACCCATAGGTTGTTTCCGAACTAACCATGGTTGCGAACTTGTGTCGTGTCGTGTTCCACCTCTGTGCGATGCCACCCATCGGATGGAATGAACTGATCATAACGCATCGCATCGCATCGCATCTCGTGGTGCTGTGATGTTGCAACACTAGAACTCCTAGAGAACCCCGCATTCGCCCCTGTCGTGAGCGATCTCGAAGGGAATATCACGGTAAGTGTCGTCTTCTCCGTTCTCGTCCCCCCACCCTGTCGACCCTCCTGCGCACAAGTTCTAACATTTCACCAGAAAGTCCGCACACGATACGACTCCCATCCGTCTCAATCCTCTACCCTCGAACTCCTTCTCTTCACCGAACACACCACCGAAAAAAAGCAGCCGGCATCCGAAGGACTTATGTGGCTCCTTCGCGGATTGGCATTTACCTTCCGTGCTTTACAAGCGGCCCAGAACAACGTCCATACAGAGCTTTCCAAGGCGTTTACGGAAGGCTACGAGAACACGTTGAAGGGGTACCATAATTTCGTGGTCAAAGGGATTTTTGCGGTGCGTTATGTTTCCCCGGTGTTTTTCACCGGACGTTTTTTTGTTTCGCTTTCTCTTTTCTTCCGCTCCACTCTATCTTTTCCAGAAGCAGTGGATCTGGATATGCCATGACTCATTTCGAGAACAGGTTGCAATGAGAGCATGTCCCTACCGCAAAACTTTTTACGATAAGCTTGCATCGGATCCAGCAGGTGGACTCTCCGTCCCAGCTGACAAGCTAAACCAGGAATTAAACGTATGGCTTGCTGCGCTGGAGACGATACTGGTTAGGATGAAGAAGGTGTATGAGGAAAAGAAGTACGGAGACGTGAGGTTGTAACTCCTCTTCTCGTGCTCATCGGCGTTGGGAACGCGGTGTTGGCTGATGAAGTGTACCGTGGTGAGTTAGTGGTCTTCAGGAAAGGAGCCATGCACATTCGGACCAAGAGCCTGGATAGAGGGTATACATTTTTATGAGCTTTGGTATACTGTGAATGACATGCATACCCCTGCCTCTCTTTCTCAAGTGGTAGGATACTACGCGACTGTATGATACAATAAATGCGTGGTGCACGACAACAAAGCAAGTATGGAAACGATGCTCAAGTCCAAAGCCGGAACGCCAGTGTAAAATAAGAAAATAGTAAATCCGGAATACGAGTGCTAATAGGTAACCCAGAACCCACCTACCAATGACAGGCCACACGGTGAAGGACCCACACCGGCTGACGTTACTCATCAAATATCGAGAACGGGCGTTGCAGCGGAGCTGGAGACCGGGACCTCATAGCCTCAGTGGCTCCTCCCTCATTCATCCCTCGCGTCCCCCCATCTCCCTCTTGAGTCTCATTCCTTCCTCTCTCCCTCTGTCTTTCCTGCTCCACCCCCACGTCGCCGTGCCTTCTCGCCGACGAGGTAGGCCGGACAGGTGGTTCAGGATACGTCACTCCGACTGGTATAGGTGCCGGTTCGTATTCGCCACTTCCACTTCCTTTACCACGTCCACTGCCACTGCCACTCCGTTCGCGATAGTGGTAACTTCCTTCTCCACCTCGTTGCCCGCTCCCTCCGACTTGCGGTTCGGCTCTCAAAGCCGGCGAATACGGGTAATAAAGCGGCTGATGGGAGTAGTAACGATACTGATGTCGCTGGGGATCAGCGCGCTTATCAAGTCGGCGTGAGTCGTGTCCTGAGCCATATCGTTGGTCAGACTGCCCTCGTTGATCATATTGCGGGTGTCGTGGGTCTTCGCGTTCCCCATCTCGCTCTTCATGTTTGTTTTGATGTTGATGTGCAACACGACCCGCATCATGACTTTGCTGTTGTCGCTCTTGCCCCGCACCGCCTTGCTCTTCTCGCGGTAAGGCGTGGTGCGCAGATTCAGGGCTTAGAAATTCGGGTTCGTGTGGAGAATTGGCAATTGCCCCTTGAGAAACGCTCGATCCGGATTCCGTCTATGGTCGTTCGTCGATGATTTGTGTTGTTGGTTTAGATGGGTGTGGTTAACATGAATCGTGATTGAATTGCGCCGAATAAAGGAGTATATCGTTGATTTTCCAAGGTAAAGTCGGAAAGAAAAAAAATCAAATCAATGGAGGAAGCACGTTTTTTGTTCGAACCCCGTCATCCACCCGCCCCAATCGTCGTATGGATGTCAAAATCAAGTGCCACGTAGTCGGTCGTTGAGTGTAGATGTAATTGGAGAACAACGGAACCTAGCCTACCGGTGACTCGACAACAATACTCGGGATGCTCGATTTCGATGGTTCACGCTGTCGAAACCGCTGACGCAATTCGTCTCGGCTCATGGTTCGTTCGCGATCGTCAGCTGGAGGTTGAACTTGAGCAGTTGACTCTGTGGGAATTGGCGTGTGCGAGCGGCTACCAACCATGTCAGGGTAAGGGGGTGGTCGAGATTGGTATGGCAGATATTGTGAACTCGACGGGTGGTTAGGTGCACCGGGAGGGGCCTAGTGTGCCATCAACATTTCTCCCCACACAAAGATAATCACATGGAAGAAGAGAAAGGCACGTACCTGCGAACGAGAGGGCGTCCTTGACGGCGTCGCTGTAGACACGACTTCAGGATCCGCCCTCCACTGTTCTACGTAATCCTCTCTGCTTGGATGTATATGCCTGTCCGTCCTCACGAACGCTGGGCGGGTGGTCGGCTGACTCCCGCTCCTCGCACGTCCGTATATCTCGTACCGTAGCGGGGTCTCAGTAGTACGTCTCCCCGGTGCAGATACAAGATCATACTGCGAGACGTGAGTTGACGCTCGAGATGCGATCGAGGGGGTGCGCGGGCGCTGGATTGGAGGGTGCATCGGCGGCTGGTATGCGTAGTCGCGACTTCGGATCGGCGGGTGATGATTTGAGGTCTGGGGCGGTCCAGATACCTTAGGTTGTCCACCTCTCTCCCTGCTTTCTTGCACGTCTGTAGCAGTGGTACTGGGTGAAGTAGGAACGGGAGAAAGAACATGTGGAGGAGGAATAGGTATGAACTCCGTACGAGGATCAGCCCTGGGGATCCATCCGTCCGGAGGAACGGTCGTGCGCGGACGAAGTGGAATGGGTCGAATCGTCTCTGGTTCGTCCGCCTCCGATCGCGGAGATGGTGAACGTGACTCGTGTGATGGCGAATGAACTCGCATAGGTGTGGCCACGGTCGGAACGGGCATCGTAGGTGCGTGTCGCGCAGTGTCATATGTACGTACAGGGGGGGCAGACCCTGGACGCATGCTGCAAATGAATAGAACATACTTGTCGGAGTGAGTAAAATACACAAGGTAGACTTGACGCACTGATTGGGACGAGTGAAGGCGCGCAAGCGTTCTCGTTGTGGCATATGGACGGTGCGTTCGTCAGCCCTGTCGGTTTCACGCTCGTCGTCTTGGCCAACTTCATCGACCTCATGAGAAAGCGCAACGGGACGAGGTCTCCTTGGAAGTAATTCGTCCGGCAGCTCTCTTAGCGCCCTAGCCTCGTAATAGCCTAAGCTGCGACCCTTCATCAACCCTTCCTGATACCCTTGTCGACGGCCCTCCTCGCGTGCCAACATGACAAGTTTTTCTTCCTGGAGTTTCCGAGCCTTCGTTCGGGCTCTCGCAGCTTCCGCTTCCGCCTCGTTCCGCTGGGAAGACACCTGGTTAATGATATCCTGAGCCCGAAAGATTTCCCTCTGGGCATTCTCAAGCTGTAGTTTGTACAGTTTGAGCTCCTCGCGTAATCGTGAGGCCTCCTGTTCGGTACGGTCCTTGCTTTCTGTGGCAGATTTTAGCTTACTGAAGTAATCAAGTGCCCTGCGTTCGGCAGCGTTCGCACGTGTCGTCTCTGCGTCGAGACGTTCATTGGCCACAGCTAGGTAGGCATTGACCTCTCTGACTTCTTCATCCTGAGCGATCAAGCGCGCCAGGAAGTGGCTGGTTGACCCTTCTGTGGTATGGGAGCGATGTCGGGAGGCAGATTTAGATCTACGGCGGTGGGGAATATGCTGCGCACGGTTGCCATCCGGAGTGGCTCCGAAGCAAGTCGATGACGGGGATGACTGGTCGGACTCGAGATCGGCATGACGGTGCTGTGGTGGAGGGGTGGCCCTATCACATCATGTTCAACAGGAACCCGACCCAAGCCAGAAAGATATGTAAGAGACGCTGAGCACGACGCAGGGAGAGATCTCACCTTCGCCCATCTCCAGCTTCCCCCGACAACATTGGAGGCGAAGTTGATGGTGAGCCTCGACTTCGTGGTAAGTGATATGTGTATATGAAGAGAACACGATGGGAAGGAGACCGTGACTGTACACTAAGTACAGTTATAATCCCCGAGGAGTGAACCGCTGTCTCGTGCGTGTGTTCGGCACCAAGAACTGGCAGTACGTTGGCGAGCGTTCGCAGACACGCACACGACACCACCACTACTGCTCGAAGTATGATATAAGATGACGAGATGATGGCACTGGCCGCGGGGGCAGGTTAACTCTTACATAGGAAAAGGAAGGTTGGCAAGGTCATGGCGTAACACGTGTGTGGAGCGTGTCTGGTCACCACTCGCTGAACCTAGTAGATGATCATCGCTACCAATGACCAGGATGACATGATTACTGTGACGCATCGATCAGAAGCCACTCCAGAAGATAGGGCACGTTTTGTGATGGCAAAGGTCGCCTGAGAGCTTCACATGCCAGTAGTATGCCACGTGTCTGCACGCACAAGGAAAGGTGGTCGATAGGTTGGTTTCACGGGCTCTAAATCAGGAGCGGCTGTCCGTCGAAAGGGTATTCAGTTTACAAACGGCAGGGAAAGGCGTGGAAGGGCACCTTGCAAGTTCCGACTCGTAAAGTGCATTGGTTTCAGAACGCCATTATCGTGACAAATGCCGTATACTACATCCCACAGGATTAGTATCGGTAAATACCCCTACAGTAAGATGTTGGCGCTCAGTAGGGACTTATCGTTATTCTGACGAGACGAATGGGAGTTGCTCATGACTCGATCTCTCGACCGCCTCTTGATGAAGCTGGGTTCGGATCATCTCGTGGTCGCGTGTGACCTCCAACGGCACACGGGAGCCCGGTACATAAAAAGTAGATGTGCAAATACAAGTGTTACAACGATGGAGAGCAAATGCTGGCGATAGTAAAGCGCGAGCTGGCAGCCCAAGTCAGACACCATCCTTAGGCTAGTTCCACCCAAAAAAAAGAACATCCTTCCCTTCCTCAACTTGCCCAGAGAGTAGTGCACTCACAAACGAACCAACAGCAAACCAACTTCAACAACCACTGGAACTGTCACTCTGACTCACCAGCGGCCCGTACTCGTAGGAGTGTCTCCGATATGGAACACGTTCTGCTACTGCGGGAGACACTACTAACGCGCCCTGCCGGGGGACCTGTTCCACACGTGAATGTGCGGCGGTCGTAGGCAGCGAGTAATTTGAGACAGCGCAGTGGGCGTCGAGCCATGAAACATAGACATGGAGAGATATATCCGTTAGAGGGCCAGAGAGGCCAGGAAACTCGGCAGCGTTCCTGAGAGCTGCTGACCGAGCCATACCGTAGGGCCCATGGCCGCTAACCTATTACCCTGCGCATTCAAACCCGGCATGCTGGTTTACTCAGAGCCCCGTATCCACGTCCACGGGGAGTCCGAACTGACAGATCTCTGAAATATATTGCATGCGGATATGATGAGGAGAATGCTGACTAATCGGCCCATCGCCATGCTCGATATGGAAAGCGCGTGCTCCGGTTGGTCGCACAACGGATATCGCTCGACTGACGACGACTCAAACACGCTTGCTTGCCTGCTCTGCCACGTCTCTCGTCGCGTAGACACCGTTCGACGAGCTAACAAACTGCTTTAACTATTTACTTTGTAGCCAGACTCAGAGTCGCAAAATAGACCTCCTTAGACATTTATTCATCAAGTCGGTACGCTTATCTCTCGCCGCTATCACGAAACAGACCTTATCGCTCCTCGCGCCTCCTGCTTGGCTAAACAAAATACTTATCGCTTTTCCCGCCGCCAGCATACCCGGAAAGACACAATGTCTCACGGTTCCTATTCATCTTATTCCCAATCCATGATGACCGAAGACGAAGAGGACTACGAGGACTACGTCAAGGGAGGCTATCATCCCGTCCACATTGGTGACACCTTTTCCGACAGTAGATATATCGTCGTCAGAAAACTCGGCTGGGGCCATTTCTCCACAGTTTGGCTAGCCAAAGATACAAAGTACACATCTTCATCACTCCGCTCTTTTTTAACTGACCACATCATTCTAATCAGGTCGAACCGACACGTCGCCCTTAAAGTCGTAAAGTCCGCCCCCAGGTACACAGAAACCGCACTCGACGAAATCAAACTTCTACAACGATTGATCACTTCCTCGACGCCATCCGTAGAACCAACCCCGCAGAACCCAAACCCTCCCTTGTCTCCATCCCAAACTCATCCGGGTAGATCACATGTCATTTCCTTTCTTGATCACTTCAAACACAAGGGCCCCAATGGTACCCATGTCTGCATGGTTTTCGAGGTGCTTGGTGAGAACCTTCTGGGTCTTATCAAGCGACATCAGAACAAAGGTGTCCCTATGCACTTGGTGAAACAAATAGCCAAGCAAGTCTTACTTGGGCTCGATTACATGCACCGCTGGTGCGGGGTCATACATACAGGTGAGTCTTTTTTCCCTCATTCGTGCTGGGCATGTACCTGATCGGTTCCTTCGTAGACCTAAAACCGGAGAACGTCCTCATTTGCATCGACGATGTTGAATCTATCATCCAAGCTGAGCTGGCCGCCTCAGCCAACGCCCCCTCCCAGGGCCCGCGATTGATCGGTGTGCCTCCTTCCAAGGGTCGGGGCGGAAACCAGACACCACGTTCAGAATCAGTCTTCATAACTGGCTCTCAGCCACTTCCATCACCGTCCTCTTCTTTCGGGAGCAGCCCTATGTTCGACAAGCTCTCATTCGGAATGAGTAGGATAGACGGCGAGGCGACTTCCAAACCCGGATCTTACGGATCGAGTTCTGTGGCTAAAGACAGTTCCTCAGCGTCGCCGTTTGGTGCTGCGGATGGGTCCAGCAGAAGACCCGATTCGACAGACATTGCTGCGGAACGCATATCCAACGTATCGCTAGATTCTGGGTTTAGCAAGATGTCGACACCACACCCGACCCATCCCCCAGGGCCGTCATTACTGACTCAGATGGCGCCACCGCAAGGGACTTCAGCTCTCCTTTCATCATCGACCGCCCAACCCGTACAAAGCCAGATACCCAAGGTCGCGTCCTTAGGGGATTTGGGCCCAGTGGATCCCAAACTATCCACTTCCATGATGTCGGTCGATTCTGCGAAACAGAGTATGGCCTCGTCCGTGTCTAGTGCTCTCGAAGGCATAGAGAAAATTACGGTTAAGATTGCAGACCTCGGAAACGGTTGGTTTTTTTGTTTTGTTTTTCTTTTATCCGTGAACCCTTTTTATGGGGTTGTTGGTACTCATGAAATGTGCTTCGTGTGATATGATTCTAGCTACGTGGGTGGAACACCATTTTACGGACGATATCCAAACGAGGCAATATCGCTGTCCTGAAGTTATCCTTGGTGCGAAATGGGGAACCAGCGCAGACGTTTGGAGTGTCGCTTGTGTCGTATGTTGTCACACCCTTCACTCCTATCTCAAAGGACGTTGACTCGTTTCGTGCGTGACGTAGATATTCGAGCTCATCACTGGCGGTGATTATTTGTTTGACCCTGCGTCGGGTTCGCGGTACAGCAAAGATGACGACCATATCGCTCAAATTATAGAACTCATGGGCGAGTTTCCGAGGTCGGTCGCTCTTTCGGGCAAATACAGCCTCGAGTTTTTCAATCGAAAGTGTACGTCGTTCGTTACCCCTCCAGTAAATGTACCGCTATGTCACCCCTCTATGACCTTCATAATGACGACGAGTATTTGATGCATTAGGTGAACTCCGGCACATCAACAAGCTTCGGTTCTGGCCGCTCGACGCGGTTCTGCATGACAAGTACCTGTTTCCCAAGGAAGAAGCCGACGCCATTGCAGCGTTTCTGAACCCGATGCTCCAGCTATCATCTGACAAACGGGCCAAGGCGGGTGATCTGATCAACCATCCGTGGTTGGAAGGAATCGTGGTCCAGGGCGAATTTGACACGATAAAGAGGATCGAAGAGGAGGAGTCTAGACGCAGACTGTTGTTACAATCATCAGCTGGTTCATCGTCGGGTAGTGACCATGCATCCGGCGGTGGAGACCGCGGCATCGACGGTGGGGGTAGAGGTGGATCGCTCGCAGTTGGGAAACCCGAGGTAGACGCGATGAAACCCGTCGAGGACTCTCAAATTGGTATCGAGAGTAGTGGGGACAATATCGAGGAGGACAAAAAGAAGTCGACGTCGAGTCAACATCGCCAGCCACCCATCCTGTCAGCTCCACCACTACCTATTCCTGGGTCATCAAAGGATCAACCTCCCCATGCGAACCTACCACATCCAAAGATATGAGAGCCCTCCTGCTTCATCTACTTCCTTGACGCTTTTCCCTTTCCCTATACTCGTTGTCTCGATAGACCGAGCCAGGTTTTCTCCTGTTTCTTAGTACCCAGTGTTGGATTCCCTTCCCAGCTGCCTTGTCATCTATTGCGTCATCACGGTTTCTTGGGCAGAGCACCCATGAGCGTTTCCTAGATTATTTTCCTTCGCCGACCGGGTGACTTCGGTTCCTAGTTCGCGGTCGTCGCCAATCCGAGCTAGTATCACTTCTCGTCCCTTCTTGCATGGTTCTTGTTTGGCCACCAGCCATCACCACTCGACGCCCTCGTCCGCCAACTTACCTTCATATACTCTTCTCGCATTCCTATCCTGGTTAGGTTAGGTGGCGGCCTCGTCCCTTCGTCATTCAGAAACTTATTCCTTAGATGCGGAGTGAAGTAGAGAGATTTCGAATGTAGCGTAAGCCGTCCGCATATTACTAGTCTCCATTTACGACTTAGTAGCACCATCCGCGTCATGCACGTACCAGAAATGAGAAGGGCTTCGGGGTCTTTCACCGGCCGGAACAAGCCCACGATGGACCGGTGCGAGAGCGAACATTTTTTCTTGAACATAAAAGCAATCCACAGCTTTTCTGCCAACCACTTGCGTGGCACGGCCGGCATGACCCAGAAGTAGAATCCAACACACCGCAGTACCGTCCGATTCCGGAGAAGTGACTCTCAAAAAAAGGACGAATTGCGCTGCAGCAATTCACGAAGTCCGGATCAAACTAGCCAAACTGCTGGGATGGTCACTTGATGATCACCTTCCTCTCATATGCAACGGTAAGAATAGAGAGTCACGTAGTAATAGCAATACATACGTACATTCAATATATCCGGTCCATCCTTCGGAGGAACGTTCCATGATGGAGATAAGCCGTGCATTCGGCCACCAATCGAATTTCGCCTCAACTCAACTGCGTCCTCGAGTCTTCCAGAATCGCTCCCATGCTCAATGCATTGTCAGCCTTCGCTTACTCAGGCCACGCTGCGGCGAGTCGTGTCCATGACAAGAGAAAAAGCAGCCCAATAAGTGGCACCGCGTTATGTAAACCAACTTTGTACAAAGTGGTACGTAAAGTTGAACAAAAAAGGTCGGCCTCAAACGGAACAAGTTACTTTGTCAACAGAATGGGTCCAGACTCCCTCGAAGGCGCTGAGTCGTCTCTCACTCGTCATTCGGTCAACATTGTTTCATTCATGTGTGTTCCTGAGAGAAGGACTCCGGCCGGGACCCTGAAGGCCTGATCTACAGGTCAAGTTAGCGTGAACCGTGCCTCGCGGGGCTGGCTTTTTTTTTTCCTCTTTAACATGCCAAGCTGATGGACACGGCCGAATTCCTTTGAACTTCCGCGATCTAGTGAAACATTCCCCGCAAGGCACCACAACCACGATACACAGCGCTGTCTACTTGCATCGGCGACGAACCCACACCTGTCAAGTTTCATCCTATGAGGGGCAGATCTTATACATACACCCATTCCGTGCCCTTTTGCCAAGGACATCATTCATATGATGTGGCATTATGGGCGCACACTGTTGCTGGTGTGGCAATCGCACTGATGCCGCGGACACTTTATTTCCAGATAGTGCAAAGTGTTTGGTTCCTGAACGATGCTGCCAGACGAAATGAAAAGTAAGCACCTTCTCGAGCTTGCCAACGTTGAGCAAGTACAGGGTTGTCAACAATACTGATTACCACCGTCCCGGTAGCCCGAACCTGACGGAGGCATTGTCACCCTCTGTAGGTCGGACGGTTATCTCCCTACAAAAGGAAGAACCCTCAGCCCTGTCTCTTCGAGGTCGGAATAGGTGAAAGGAGGTATCAGACTTCGGGCAAAAGTGCTGTTTATCCTATTCAGCGCCTCCCTGAGTACTATCGGTTAGCAGGTCATCATACCCGATCGCTTGCATAATATGCAAAGAACCCAAGTACCTTCTTCTATTGCCAACTGTACTGCACAAACCGTTGTTCCGAACTAGGTATGTTCGAATTGAATCAGGGTATGGGCTTCCGCAAGCTCCGTCCCCTAACGTGTTCTGATGAGAGGGTGAGTACCACTTGACTCACTTTGTAGGCCGTCACACTTCTTCCAAGCTGCATGTTTCTATCTGGATCCGGGCCTCAACATGATTTCCTGCCGATGCAGAACAACGTGCGTACGGCAAGCGTCACATCTTGCCTATCGCCGCCTAAGCCTACTTTATCATCGGTCCCGCGATGGAAAGTATGAGGTACGCAAAGCCAGTACTCATGTTGGAATCAACTTCAAGGTCATGAAAACTGACCAAGGTTGGCGCATGCTATGTTACCACTCTAGCCTTTCAATTTCTAGGCACCGGGGGTCAGAAACTACCCTGCGAGTTGCGATCAGACCGCCCATCTCCCTGACAGTCACAAACGGACACCTGACACGTTCTTTACGTCTACCGTCAAAACAAGCTATTATCTCGACCGGTCCCGGGCCTTCTTTACAGATCAGGCCCGTCGCACCCTCGCGGTTTCGAAATCTTACTTGTCCCATTGTTCTTGCCGCATCGCTCAGTGCCAAATTGTCTTCAGCTGCCGAGACCCACACGCCTGTGCCATCACTCCACCTGAGACGCCGCACGATCAGAGACGTCAGGTTTACGACTCTCACACGTTGTTGCAGGCAGCACATGACGTTCACATCCAGGGTTGGTTCAGCATGTATATACCCGCCAGCCATCTGACCCATGCGGCCCGTGCATGGCGAGTGTTCTCCTACTCAATGCAGTAGTCTAGATTCAGAAGTGATCCCCTATACGACAGTTGTTACACCGCGCCTCCGGTCTGTGTGGTGGACTCGTGCAAGCATTGCCAAAGACAAAGCAAGGAGCTCTCCTCGTAAGTGTCACGCTGATTACACGCGTACTTCTTTTTTGCTCCCAGCGCTAGCGTCCATGCTATACTCGCCAGAAATCGTCCAGCCGCACGCTAGTGTAATATCGATGTACAGTTGTCACAGTGCTCAATGTAGGTGGGGTGAGCACAATCTTGCCGGATATTGTAACGTCCAACCAGTGCCGCAAAAGCACCCGCACCACCCTACCAATCTACCTGCGCCTGGACACACCCTGCTTCGCTCGCCTCCACGCCAATAACATCTTATTCCGTCACAAACAATGGGAAACGCCAGTGCCACACCACCGCACAACCTGCTTTCGATCAAGTACTTGAGTCCGCACCGCCCACATCCGGTCCGCTGAAATTGCAGTAGGAGGTGTTGTGGGTGTGTGGGGTCAAGGCTCGGCCTGTGTCAGGCACCGACGACCAGGCACAGCTCAGACCTGAGCCTCGTTGCGAAGATAGGAGTGCTGCTGCTCAGATTCGGTTCGTGACGGTTACTTTCTTTCGGTTGGTCCCTTCAAAGTTCGGCTACCCAATAATGCGGAGGCTAAGGGTGCGTGCATTCCGCACGAGTGACTCGGGCGACGAAGTTTGAGGAGTCATCGGGCCGCCCGTACTTGACCTGACGGGGCGGTTAGACACCCTATAACAGTCTGAAGGCTCGCCCCGCCAGTTTCAACCCAACCCGTTTCAGGGGTGATGAACATGATGAAACGGGCGAAACAAGCATAACATCCAAATCTGTTATGAAATTCCCCAGCAAGCCACCGTCAATTCATCCCGGGCGCAACCCTGGCTAGTGACCGGTTGACCCCCAACTGCGACGGGCGCACAATCCCCAGACATACATACCTACTTTACATATATGCATACATACACTCGCGGCGTTGCTGCCCGACAGTCGTCATAATACTGCATGGCCTTTACTTACATGGACTTATGCGATCATGTGTCCCATCTCGGTTGTATCCGATAATGATGGCAGCTAGGGGTATCTATACCGTTATCTTGGTGATCTGGTTGATATGGCAGCAGATACATATGATAAGTCGGGACAATGATCCTATTGCGCTCCTTGATGTGTGTGCATCATCGAGCTGACAACGACAGCAGCCAACTAGTGTGTAATAAATCCAGCCGCAGACTCGACGCCTCCGGAAAAATGGATCCTTCCGTTGCGCACACGATATACTTGGACGTCTACCTCGCAATTACTACCAGAGCTGACGAATCACAAGTTCACACCTGTCCCCACATGTCACACGTAAATCGTCCGCTCCGTCGGCGTCCGTCGCCTGTCTGAGAAGGTGTGAGATCATTCCTGTCACATTTCGAATCGGCTACCAGGTATCATACCGCAGCACTAAAGACTACTAATTACACTCCACGCTGTTGGCCCGTTGACCAGGAACTGTTCGGATGTAATTAATCAGATACGCATCAGTCAACTTGCGCTGGATGAGAGCCGCCGGGGTGTTCGTGTTCCTGTGTGGGGAAGTGATGATGTGATTGGGATGATGACTGCTAAGCGCTAAGCTCAGAAACTTGCAAATTTGAGTAGGCTTTTGCAAGGTCGTTCGTACATGATAGGAGTGCATATACATTCTTAGTCGAATCCTGAAACTCGACTGATGAATTGCGTGATTTCGGACCAAGAACAGACTGATACTGTTATGGTCATCACTATTATGAGACCGAGACTCCGCTGATGGGGGCATTCGCTGGGTGGGTCTTCAGTTGGACTGTCACTGGATTGAAGGTGAGTCCGGCTCGGCAGTGACTCGCATCGGAGAATTCATCGATACGAAGTTCGAATGTTCGTGACGTGCATTCCGATGCGATGATGTTGGGTCTGGATCGGTGTCACGCCTTTCACATTCTCTCCATCCTCGCACTTGAAGGCGACAAGGGTTTTAATCTAACGGGTATGAAGGGCAACTTCTTGGCAAACGACTGATCTGTTGTATTAGTAAAGATTCAGGGCCCAGACTGATCAAGGCCGACTCCATACATGGTAACGGGGAACAGCCTTGCTGCTTCCCACCACTATCAAAGTCCAGCACACGTGTTTCATTGGGGATACAATACTGCAGCATTTTCACAGCCCCACTTCAAACGGATACCTTGGCTGGAATGCTGTACGAGCAAGAATGGGCCCAGCAGTCTGAACTCTGTTGTTGTTGTGGGACTTGGCATCAGCGCGTGCACTGTAAATGACCGTCCGGTGATCCGCAGGTGATCATAATGCCCGGGACTAGCACGATAACGGATATGCTGGCAGACGACGCCTGGCTATTATATCGTCTCCCCTCCCATAAGCAGAAGCAGTCCAATGCACCGCAAATCAGGTCCCAGGACCGAGAAATTCTTACATACGGACGCTGATCCGTGTCGTACCTTGGGTTGGCTGTTGGGCTCGGCAGGGTGGGATGTCACATTAGCCTGTCGCTCAGGTACGACGAAACAAGTTCGCGTGGGTGGACGACGTCCATGTCCATCGGAGGTGGGTGTGAACCACCCAGCTGAGGTGTGTATGTCTTGCGTGGGTACGGCGTTCTAGGACGGTGTGCCCGATAGCAGCCGCACGAACGAGCGATCGAGTGTTGGGCGACGTCTTTGCCCTTCTTTCGATTCCGATTCAAACGCATGAGCGGTTTCCGATTCTCAAGGCCATACCACTAAATCAACCCACGCAATGGAAGATGACGAGTCGGTCATCGCTGTCCCGTCCGATCAAAGCCCGGGAGTGCCTGAGGAATGCTTGGTGCCTGAAAGCCTGAAGAGCTTATTATTATGTACTCGTAGGATCGGCCACCCAGTGTCGAGTGGATTCCGTGACACCGGAGACGACTGCACACGCGAACATGGCACGTATGTTGTTTGTGGAGAGGAAGAGAAGCCGCGTTCCGTTCGCAACAGGTGTCGGACCAAATCAGCGACGGCTTGATGCGGAGGTGGTGTGCCTGACTGGATCGAGAGATCGACTGGCTGACTAGCCCCCCTCACCAGTCTCGGTCATGTCGGGCTGGATGGTTTGCGTAGGGGAAGCGCTGCGGGCTTACACTGTGCGATCAACTCGCTTGGCGTCGAGAGTCATCGACGCCGTGGGTCTGGAACGGGGCTGTTAGCCGAACAAGAGGACGGCGGGTAAACAGATTATTATGTAATAAGTGATATTTGGTGATATGCGGTGCCGTGAGTGTTGGACGTGCCTGGGAATCCGAGCGGGTGGATCCAAAGTCCGACGGGGGGTGAGTGCCTTAATTGAGGATGGGCCAGGCACCCCCCCCCCATATTAGAAAACTCGAGTGCCGTTTTTTCTTCTTTCCTCGTCGCGTTACGCTTTGCTATGGACGACTCAAAAGCGACGACCATCGACGACGACAACAGCCACCCAGCTTCTGACTCGTCTCCCTCCTCTGACATGGCAACTGCCCTCGTCGCTTCTCCGCTCGTCCATCCCAACCCCAATCCCGTCGTCGGCGTAAACAAACGCTACAGACCCGCACCCGCAAAGACGTTCCAGTGCAGAGGTTATGGTGACTGTCGAATGGTGTTCAGCCGAAGCGAACATCTGGCCAGGCACATCAGGTATGGGCTCGTGTCTGTCTGTGTCGCTGCAATCATCATCATCCCCATCTCTTCAGGAAACACACCGGCGAACGCCCCTTCACTTGCCACTGCTCAAAACAATTCTCTCGTCTCGACAACCTCCGCCAACACGCTCAGACCGTCCATGCCGATAAGCAGGACCAAAACGAACGCATGATGCGAGAACTCACCTCTTTGCACGCCTCCATGGCCGCCGCTAACAAAGTCGGTCAGCCCAGGGGAAAACGCAATCAGACCGCTGCCTCCATCAACCAAGCCCCCATCGCCGCTGCTACTGCTTCTTCTTCCTCCTCCTCAGCTACCCAACATGACCCCATCAAAGAAGAAGAAGACTTCGTGCCTTCTCTCCACTACCGTCCCGGTACCAGCACCGGATACGAAGGTACCGACACTCTCATGTATACCGACTCTTGGAGCACGGACGCCGGTAGGACTTCGTCCCATCCGCGGCCTCCTAACAACTATTCCTTTCGTGACTCCAGCCAGTCCTTTCGTGTCCCCCCCGCTTCATCTTCCCCATTCTACCACCACCAACAGCAGTCCTTTCTCCCCATCTCCTCCAGCAGCACAACCTTCAGCTTCACTCTCCCCTCATCACGCGATGCCAGCCGCCCACCAACCGCAGGCGCTACCTCGACATCAACATCAACAACAGAACCATCATCCTCTTCTCGATCCCTCCCGCCACTCGCAGCGGTCGTCTCCGCGTCCATCCCCCATCCATCATCCCAACAACCTCCACCATCCACATTACCATCCTTCTCATCTACAACAACAACAACAACAACAACAACACCCACACAGCACGTACTTCCCTTACCCTCAACTGCCTTCGCAAGAAGACCTCACACCGCAGGTCGCCCAGGCACAGCCCCAGCATCTTTCTTTGTCCCATCAAAACCTGCTTACGCTGGAGGTCCCGGACTGGCCCACCAGTCAGAGCTTCCCCTTCCAAACTATGGACGTAGCGCAGAATTGGCAGCGGCAGCAGCAGCAGCAGCAGCCGGATCTTACCACCACCAGCAGAACCAGCTCCTCCCCCTCGGGTCAGCAGCCTCATATGAGGCAGAGCCTTCATCACCTACAGCAACTACCTACAACGACTCACCATTTTCCTTCCACCCACCACCTCCGCAACTCTCCGAATCCACATCCTCCAACCTCCGAAAGCGACCTTTCTCCGGACTCGACTCTGATGACTCACCTCCCCCATCACACCCATCAGCAACAGCATCACGTCGAGAACATCTCCCCGTACTCCCGGGATCATCCTCCTCATCTGGAGGACCTGCAACAACTGAATACGACTACGGCTCCGAATCCCGCCCTCAGTCTCGACGACTCACCGTCATGGAGCTCTGCAATGACGCCGATGTCCATGTCGATGGAGGAGTTCGCCCATTTTTACCCTCATCAGGCAATGGTGGGAGTGGGAATGCAGTCGGCGGAGGGGGAGCTTCGAGGCCAAATACATCCTCCGGATTGTGCTCCTCTGCATCTGCCCTCGCACTCGTCGACAGATCTCCGTCTACACCATCCATCGTCATCGGCCCAGCATCCTCCCCCACATCAATACCCCCAAGTACGACTGCAGCAGCAACAGCAGCACGTATACGCGCAGGAACTCAGACGGCAGCAGTTGCAACAGTTGCAACATCGGCAACATCCGCCACCACCAGTGGACAGGCGGCTTTCGGTTTCGGTGGGTTCACCCCTGGAGGAGGGAGTGGAGTTAGACCGAGCGAAACGGGAGGGGGAGGAAGAGTATCTGCGAGCGTTCGGAGCGAGTTCAGTCCATCACCTTCACCCAGGGGTCCAACAGGGCTATTTCCAGCCACCTCAACAGCCCCTACAACATCCGCTGCAGCAGCTACACCGTCCCCACCACCCGCATGGAGCCCATCCCCGTTACCGAGGCGAGGAGACGCGGAGTATCAGTACGGGTTCAAACCACAGTTCAGGGAGTACGGGTCGGCCCAGCAGTCGTACCACCACCTCCAACGGTTCGGAGGCGGACAAGAACAACAACAACGTGAACGGGAACAGCACCGCGAACGTGAACGGGAGACACGTGGATCACCTACAGTCACGAATGCATATTCCTCAGCCGCAGTTGGAATGAAGGCTTGACCGAAGCCCTCGTCTCTGTGTCGTTCCGTTTTCTGGCGGTTTCGGACATTGGTATCTCTACCCTTGGACGTTGATGATATGCATGCGCTAATGTTTTTTTTATTATTCTTTGAGTTTGGATCCGTAATGTTCTTTACTTACCCCCGTTTATGTGTTCGAATATACCGCTCCACACGCGTTTCTCGTTCCGTTCCTTTTCATTACAAAACGAACTCTCGCTTTCGACCGATGAATACATACACGCTTTGTATCTTCGGTTTGGGCTACCTAGTTATCTACCTGATGTACACTGGTTCGTTAGGATTCTGTTTTACTGATCCCCTTTATTTAATATTACTACTCGTACATACGTGCCTGTGTACAATATACCGTAAACATACCAGGTTACGGAGTTTTCGTACTGAAATGGAGAGCATGTCGCTCGTCGTGGCGCTGGATCAAGGTTTTCAAAGATGTACCATGTCAGCAGAGACATGGTGGTCCCGCGATCTCTACAGTCAGGAGCCTCTCGCTATCCTTCTGTGCGCAAGCTACGTGCGTGTACCTCGACCTCTTTAAGACAGGTGGTCCATAGTTCTTCGGGTGTAGAATGCGTTCCCTACGGATTGACTGAACGTTTGAGCTGGTTGTCAGCCTTTCAGCTCGCACGCAAGTTTGTCTCTGGCACCGAGTCGCCTAGATAGGAAAATATCCACCGTTCCAGTCTTGCACATGGACGACGAGTCGATACAGGAACGCTGTCATGCACAGTACGCCGCTGCACTGGCATTGATTGCACAGTTTGGTTTAGAATCCAAAACAAGCGAAGGGGACGGATACGGACGAATCGGAGAGAGAACGAACGCATCGACGAAAACACGATTGAGGGTGGGTTCTTTTATGCAAGTGCCTCTATGGACCCAATGCATCGTGTCCTTCATTACGGGGTTTTCACCTACCTTCGCGTGCCATGTGGTCAAGTTGAAGCTACACATATGTACGTCGCCAGATTTCGGTGGTGGCGCGAGGAGGCCAAAATACATATTACCCCGTCATTATGTAATACAGTGTATGGGGTGTTCGAAACTCGGAAAAAACTTTTTTTTGCTCCGATGAATGGTCGGCGTTCTATACCCTCCACGACTTAAAAGCATCTGTTCGTCCACACCAAACTGACGTCCAACGCGGTGCAGAGCATTTCGCGTTTTCATCGTACCAGTCGCTCCTTTGACTCTGAAAAATGTCCCAGGTGACTTCGGGTCAGTACTCTTCTTGGGCACGTTCACATGCGTGGCTTGGTGTGATAGAGTGTTGGACTCACACGGCTCACAGATCTTTCGACTTCCGTTTCTACTCTTGCTGCTGGGTATGGGTTCCAAACCGGATAGGTGTGCGAGTACAGTATTGACAACGTCGCATCAGGCCTGCCACCACTTCGGCTGCCCCGACCACATCGGCAGCAGCACCGACCACCAGTCCTGTCACGTCGGCTTCTCCAAGTTCCTCTTCTTCCCCGACGACAGCGACTTCTTCTGCTTCCAATGGTTCCAGTTCGTCCGTCACCTCCATCGGTACAACAGCCTCAACAACAACCTCGACCCCTTCCCAGTCGACCTCGACGTTCGTAGTCCCTGTCACTGCCACCACTTCCCCCGTCGAGACTACCTCTGGAGGAAGCGTATTCACCGTCGTCGTCACATCCACGTCCACGCCTTCCTCGCCCAATTCCGATTCCTCCGGATCAACCTCGTCAGTGTCCTTTCTCGATCGCAGGGCTGTGTGCCATATTCGCTAATTTCTCGATCGCAGATTCTGGAACAATACCGGCGCCGTTGTCGGTGTATTTACCGTCGTCGGTCTCATCGGTTTGGCACTCCTCATCCTCATCATTACCACCGCTATACGTCGACGCCGTGCCGTCAAATTCGATAAAGAAATTGCAGCTGCGGCAGCTGACGCTGCGGCGACTACTCGTTTCCCGTTCGATGATTATTCCGACCCCAGCGGCGGCGGCGGCGGCGGCGGCGGCTATGGATATTCAGACAACAGTCACGGCACCTACGCGCAGCCCCCCATGCGTCCTGTCGAATCGTATGGAATGACCGAGATGTCGCAGTATGAGCCCTACGCGGCCGGCGCAGCGAGTGGCGGAGCTGCCGCCTTCCAGAGATCGAGAAGCAGGAAAGAGAGTGAGGTTGGCACACCGGGCATTGCCGGCGTCGGTGCTGGAAACCTAGCTCGCGAACCGAGTCGTCGTGCACCATACCATGCGTTTGCCGGTCCCAACCCTCAAGACTTAAACGATCCGGCGGGCAATGTTCGCTACCCGCGCAGCACTGCCACTCAAGATGTTCTCGAGGCTGCTGGCTTGGTTGGTACTGGTGCAGCTGCCTTAGCGCATGATGGCACTGGTGCACTCGTCAATCGTAGGCCCTCCGATTATACCCAGAACACCCATCGGAGTGGTCGGTCCCATGGATATGCATCCTCCAGTGAGGGTGGCCATCCCTCTCCGCTTCAGCCTGGGTACAGGCAGGAGTCAAACATTCCTCAACGTAGCAATTCTCGCGTGGTGGCCAACGCGTCTGATCCATACGGCGTCCACGTCCCAGCGTCATACCCCCCACAGTCACCGAGTCCCCCTCCCCGTAATCCGCTTCGGACGTTGGCATCGTCACCCCCTGCGAATGATTACTTTGCAGCTGAGAACGAAGATCAATCTTTCGAGGGCGGGCGACCTGCCATTCCCGCAGAGAATCGCGTGAGCCTCCAGGACGATACCGACTATGCACAAGAGCCTCGTGTTTTGAGGGTGTGTAAAAACGATCATTCCTGTTAATCTATAGGTTTTTAATAATCCAATTCTGCAGGTTATGAACGAATGAGCCTCGTTCCTCTGGAGGCATAACGCTGCGAAGCAGTGTCTGCTATATCCGCTCGTATGCGAGTAACGTTCCCTTCGTTTCTTTTTTTATTATTTGTTATGTAGTACATGCGTTCGATGCATCCCTTCATAACCTTATTATTTTGCGTAGAGTGTCACGCTTGTTTTTCATAATGCTTTTTTTATACTTACGCAATGTGTAGAATAGTTGATGAAAATGCCATGCTGCGTGTGCTCGATGAACCATCATGGAGTCTGAGCATCAGACAACCTTCGATTGGGCTACTATTTGGGAGGTCTTTGAAAGCCCTTCGGTTGGTTAGGCCGTGCGAGACAATTAGCCTAGTCAAAGCTCTCACTCATGATCTGGAAGCCACATGGGGAATGTGGAGAGAGAGGAATATCCACATTTATATACCGCAACAAGTAGACTACTACTAAGACGCGGGCACGTGAAGTAAACTGTAGCGTATGTACTTCCTAACGGTAAGATGTAGAGGGGAGCGAATAGTTTACAGTGAACTCGTAGTGTAAGCAGGGACGACAACAATGATGTAGTCTTGTAAGAATTGATATGTTAGTGTGATAATCAAAAGAACAGGGGGAGTGTGGAGATTTGATTAGTCGGCCCCAGACGACCTCATTCTCAAAGTCGACGCACGTATTTGAGACGTGGTATGTAGTCATCTGTGGCTCGGTTACGTCGTCGCCGTTGCCATCGTCTGTGGGATTGTATGTTATCTTGGGATCTTCCATGACAGCGTCAGCTCATTGTTCGAGCTAAGTTCATCACTTTTCCACAAATGAAACATTATCCTGATTCGCAGAACAGACCACTGCATATTACCTGTCGATCGTCGTCGAGAGTTACAGACCTTCGGCAATGTTCGCTATGATCCCCTGCGTGTAAATTGCAATCGTAGTCATGGCAGGAACATCGTACGATATCGCAGTCGGCCGGGCAAGAGAGGCATCACAGTTTGCGATGAGAGTGAGTTGAGAAGGTATTGCTGAGTGTACAAGCTGCAGTTACTTGTACGCCGAGAGCCTATTTAGTAGCGAAGCAAGCGCCAAGGTTCCTTAAGGTCAGTTTCGATTTAGCCCGTTTGTATTAATCTTCCAGCCTAATGTTTCAGTTGAAAAGCTAGCACGAGGTTTTACTTCAAGAAGTTGTGAGTAAAAACGTAGTCAAATCTGAACAAGAGAAGGGACCCACAGATAAAGGTAGGCTTCTTCGGTTCGATGCCTAACTCTTCCGGTATACAAGGTCGTCAAGGCTGTCCGGTGATGACTACACGTGACACTGGTAAAGGCGGGAGCATTTGTGAGGCTCCAATGGAGGATTATAGAGGACAAAGTCCGCGTGGACGTAACAGCGGATATGTAGGATCAATGTTACCACTGACAGCTAATGAAGACTGGTGGGAGATGGCATCTTCTGAAGAAACTGGCGCACGTTTATTGACGTTGATCTCGACCCCGCGGATTTCGAAAAATCCACCTACACGGAAGCGGAAGCAGATGGTGCTGAGGGGAAAGAGGTCACGGAGGCAGATATAAGGGTGGGGCACAGTGGGACAGAGTCCTCACTGATACATCAAAGAGTTGACCGCCGTATCGCGGAAACTTCGTACCGAGGAAATCGGCGCGCTTGCGAGACTTTACGGTTAACTAGGCGGAAAGCACGGGGGTTTGGAGGACGAGGCCTTGAGGATTGAGGGACTGTGTGATGCGAAGTTGTACGAATGCATGACGTACCCCATCTGCGGAGGTGATACTAGGAATACCCCAACCAGGCCGGATCTGGGTCAACGGACGAGAAGACTGAACTAGGTGTCGGCAATAATTCGGTCATGTTCGGTTCGTCCCTAGCATCCATTGAAAGTAAACGCAGCGCAATCGATCTAGTGCGTTGAACTCAAACGTAACGACACTGTCGCATCCATGTAATACAGCAAAGAATGACTGGTGCCCAGGGTATGCTTGGATTAGCATGTCAACCTTGCCGCGGCCAGAAGGCGTGCCCAATGTCAAAGCACCTGACACGCGGTCGAGGTATGCTGGACGGGCAAGCTCAACGAGGTGCGGAGAAGACCAAGAGCAACGTGTCGAGTCAACGCCGACAGGTGAACGCATGCTCAGCGAGTTGCAGTGTGTCCCGTCAAGGGAGCCGGCGCAACATACTATCTTGAAAGCGGAAGACAGGGACGAAACGTCTACGCAGTTCCATCCCACGTCCAGGGCTCTCCGTCCTCCATCTGAGGATAGGATGTTCAACACGAAATGTGCGGATGGACCACAGGCTACGTGTCTTACCAGGTGTGTAGCATGTGCTGTTGCGGGTGCTGCTATTGCCAGTGTACACCACAACTGTATGATATACTGGTGACTCAAGGAAGGAGGCCAGACGGCAGGAAATAAAGGACTCCTGAAGCACGGGATGACTTCGAATCCAATTTAGAAGACCAAAATTTGACTCTCATCCCCTCAGAGATTGGGTCCCCCGAGAGATCCGGTACGGCTTGAGTTCCTTCGAATTCAAGGCTAGTCTTCTTCGCAGGTGTGTACTGTCAGATTTGAATGGATTGATTGCTGTACTGACTTGGAATTGGTGAGGAGTTTCATTTCCCGGGCACCACACTACACAGGGTAGAGTCTCAACGACGAGAGTTTCGCAACACCAAGAACGAGCCGGCCACAAGTTCAAAAACTGCTACATTCCATCTACCTTTCCGTGCCAACTGGCTCGTCCAATGAGGGACTCGTTCCGTATACCGACTCACGATGCTCAAAGCGTTCAGATCCTATACGCACGGCCTTGGAAGTCGGCCTCTTGTGGTCGACTAGACCCTACATCAGAGTGACGCCAATGCCATATGCCCACCAACTTCAGGCGGTACCTTCGTTCTACCGAGAATGAAGATCCAGTGGGTGAGATGGTGGACTGACAAAATCACAGTCGCACGCGTGGGACTTTTCTTTTGATTGATGAAGCTACCATGAGGTACAATACTGACTACACCGGTGAGATGGAACAGATTCAATTGGTTTTCCGATTCAGACGCATTTTCCTTGGGGTTACCTCATATGGAGGGCTCATATACAGCAAAGTTGGTCTCGTGGTCAAGGTGAAATGAATACCGCTGAAGCATACTTTAGACGACAGTGGCATGGCATAACATGTGCAATTGCCGTCTGTTGCGTGAGCAGTGCAGGGCGCGGGTGCATCCAGTATCAAGATTTCCGACTCTAAAATCTTGTGCCTTGGTAGGCCACATGGGTTCCGGAGCTCAAGACAGATGCTTATTTTTGTGTTGATGGCAGTAGGAAATATTTGCAACTGTGACGGCTTGCGTTCACGGCGCACGTGGTATTCGGATTTACCCCTACCCTCAGGTCCCATTTGCCTCCACGGGCTCCTATCTTCTTTCTGTTTGTCGAGTCACTACCCCTCTTTCACGGCGCTGCAGACATCGTTGTATACGAGCAAGAGCTCTTAGTTTTACGGGTGCATATCTTTGTGGCAGAGCAGCCGCTGGTCTGCTGTGTTTTTTTTTCGCGCTGGATGCTGTATAATGTTCGGCAGATGAGTATACTCTCCCTATCACCTAGCATTTTTGGTGACTCAGCGTTACCTTTATTTCTGCCGTGCCTCCTCAAAGACCAACCGATGGAGATCAGACAGCGCACTTTTGCCATTTTGCAGGGTTTGCTGTGCTTTTGTACTTTCGGGTGCGTGATTTTTCACACAACTTGGTTCATTTATCTGTCATTAATGACCAGCGGTTGGTGGATTACAGAACCTTTGCTCACGCGCACCTTGATCCCCAAAAAAACAGTATGTTTGGCGCATCAAACCTCGAAGGTGTCACTCGGCAACCCTAGTCCACATGGCCGCGGAAATCGTACGACTACCAATCGGCGTGTCTTATTACCCAGTTCCGTCTGTAGCATGGCTATTTGGATCCCTGTACCGGATGTTCCGTAGCAGACGCTTGATGGTTTGTCTCTATTGTGGCTGGCCCTTTGTGGCGTAACATGGCGATCGAACTCCCCAACTCTCGGAATGCTTGCAAACTAGCTACAGTGTCTGTGCATTTTCCACAGCACTTCGAGTGGTCTACTTTGCCAATGGCAGGATCCCTTGGAGTCTCTGACCGTTGGCAAGAGATTGTCTGTTGTTATGGCCAAATCCCTATCGACCACTTCGACCAGAGTCTGGAATGTGGATAGTATATATATTTGAAGGAAGGAAGCCTCTGGTTCCAGCAATTTCGGTTTGGAAGCTCATAGACCATGTCTCGCAACTGCGCCGGTAACGAGTACAACGATGATTGGTCTTCCGAGGTCACTTTCATTCAATCTCAGGAATCATCGTGCTGATTCTTCTCAGGCACAGCAAATGATGCTCAACTACCTCACTGCTCCTCGCGACCAGCAACCCCACACATGTGGTTGGGTAGTTGGTGTAGAGCCTTGCAACGAGGTGCTCTTCCCAAAGCAAATTTCGGCTCACTTGAAGGCACATGGTGTTAGAGGTGATGATAATGCGAAAATGTCTTGCCGCTGGGTAGGTTGTGATGCGGACCAGATGAATAAAGAAAGCGTGTTGCGGCACGTATTCGAGGTGCATCTGGAATTGAGGATCGAATGCCCCGACTGCGGGCAGACTTTTACGCGCAAGACCAGCTTGAACAATCACCGGAGGAGAGAGCACTCTTGACGGGAACAGCAAGTCGGACCTCGTCAGTGTTCGCTGTTAAGAGTGGATTAACTCCCCGCGCTATCGTATGGCTTGATAATACCGTGTTCTTGTCCTTCGTTTTGCTCGACTCGTACTACGTTACTATGAACGTTATGTAATATGCGTAGTGGTACTCTATAATTTCTCGCTTCTCGGATCCCATGAATCCCAATCCCAAACTGGGGTGTACTTGTCATCGGATGACATATTTGTCCTGTTCAACTTGTCCTCATCATAAGGGGAGATTCCATCAGTTGTCAGATAAAATACCCGACCTTCAGCCACTTAGCTTGGCAACGGATTGCGCATCGAACGCCATTATGAGTTCAGCTCACAGCAACCAATGCAGTGTAAGTTCATACCAGATATCCTGACAAGTTCCAAGTCGTAACGAGATTCTCACACTGACAGTCGGATCCAACCATGGACGAACTCGTGGAGGTGCGAGCAGTACTGACTGCACTTGGAAAGGAAGAACAGGAACTCCTGGAACAACTTTGCAACGTCCGAGCTGCTGCTCGAGCTCAGAAAGCCAAGGTCGAACAACTCATCGGACGATTGCCCACACCACCTATCAGTCGCCTTCCTAATGAATTATTGCTACAAATCTTTGAGTTTGTGGTCTACGCAGTGGGATTTCGGAGGCAATTCGCTGTGAGGCCTGACCACAAGAAACATTTGGCATGCGTGTCACGTCGTTGGAGAAACTTGGTGCTGCATTCTCCGACCTTGTGGGCCACGATAGAGGTCACTCCGACCTGGAGTGAAACATTGGTGAAGACGCATCTGCGTAGGAGTTCACCACTTCCCCTCGACATCGAACTCCATTCTTGGAATTTCAGCTATCGCAATGTAGGCCCATCTATGGAGTCGCTCAATGGCATTTTCGCCGACGCTCATCGCTGGCGCAGTTTTGCTTCTGACAACTGCACTCAATCTAGATGGAGAGACCTCGTTTATGACAGGCTTGCTAATTTCTGGTTCCCCTGCTCACACGTGTCACCATTTCTGCTACTGTTGATTTTATGGCGGGCCAGTCAGACCCCAACACCCTCGTATGCCTTCAATGGGCGGTTTGTCTTCGCCTAGAATATCTGCAATTCCACAGTAACTTCACCGATCTAACCGACTCCGAGGTACCTCTCAACCTCACAACGCTAGATCTCGATTTTGGTGACTGATAGATGATCAGGCTCGCCTTACTGCATTTTTGGAATCTCTTCTTGCTTGACTCGACTCTCCAGTCTTTCTCTTGCTGGAAATACTGATGTCGACTCCTTCGAGCTGGACCCCGACAGCATCCATTGTCCGCTGCTTGAGAAGTTCGTGTGCAACGTAACTCATCCCACTGCAATTATGCAGGCCATCGTGGCACCGAGGCTCATTCACGTGGAGTGCTGCCCAAACCAGTGGAATGAATCTCCAGATGATATTTTTGTCAACTCTGACTCCCGATTCAGTGATATTGGTCACCTGGCGGTTTGTGGGTCGAACAATTGGCATCCATGGAGTGCGAGTCTCATCCGTTCGGAATTCTCTGGTGTTCGCCACCTGGTCCTCGATGATTGGACTGTGACACCAGTGCTTTTACTAGGACACTGGGAATCTTATTCTCACTGGAGACGCTTGGAGAGCCTGACGATCTGTGGCCTCGGCAGCGATGACCTGAATTTTCTGGATCATTTTGTCTCATGGCTCGAGACACGATCTATTCTGCGCCGACCGGTATTACGGGTGAAATTCTGCAGTCGTAAGCGTAGATGGCCCATCTCATCGCTGTGCGAGAGACTGCGGGAGCTGTGCTTGTTGGAATAGCTCGACATCAGGTGGAAATAGTCACAGTAGTTGGGTTAGAACGATTTGCATTTCCTTTGCTCGTATGTCGAACCTGACTATCTTTCCACACAGAATTTGTCAAGAGTGGAATCTGTCCCAACTTCACGAGCCGCTTTTCTAGCCATGATGATCTGATAGATGATGTCCAAAATTGACATCACGAGCCTTCATTGCTGACTGCTCAGTAAATAAGATGTTGCAATTGAAAATATTCGTTCTCATTGCATTGTAAAAAGCAGCTGTATATAAAACGTCCACCTACTTTCACAGCAGCGCAGGAGCCTGAATACGGCCAGTCGCGACTGTTGTGCTTCAGCTATCCGCCTAGGCGCTGATACATACCCATACCAGACGTTCCGTAGCGAACAGATGAGGATTTCTTCCATAGACCGTGCACTCGCATGAGTTCATAAATGTTGAGTCAACCTTAAATAGTGGGCCACACGGCGTTGGAGATTGAGATAGCGACCCTTGATGGAAATCTCCCATGTATTCTAAGACCTTGTTCGCTTATAGATGAGCACCACGTTGTATCAAGTTTGGCGCACGGTCTCTAACAGTTGATTTAATGGCTGTGCCTACGGTGCGCACATGCAATCGTAGTTCAATGCAGGCGTCGGGACAAAGAAATATCGAATGTATCTTCATCCACTTTAGGCCAGAGAGCGACAATCCTCTCCGCACATAGTGACGCTTCCTGTCTACCGTGTGCTCCTAGGCTTAGTGTATCGCGCAGGAATGTCGTAAGCAATGCAAGGGCATCTGCTTTCGGCAACAGGGAAAAGGACGTTAGGTTGTGAGGACTAGTTAGTGTAAGGAGACAAAGGATCACCCGTGATAGATGCATGTAGGACTGATGACACTTTTCAGGCTTATATCGAAGCACTCACTTGCTCATACCGGATCCGTCAGCTGACAGGGGCTCCTACGGCAGTGACAGCGCTGCCTGGGATACACGCAAGACTGGCAATCCATGGAAATGAATATCCGACACGGAACGTTATTCAGTATATAGGTTGCTTGTCATCACAGAGGTGAAGCTAAACCCAGGCTGTTGGTGTCGGCTCCTAGGCTAGGATTCAACCTTGTGATCTCATATAACTGCAGTTGTCAACCTCAGCAGTTCTTATCAGTAAGCGACATTGCAATACCTCTCACTGACAGGACACGTTGCAGCTGTGGCCTAGAATGCAACGCCTCGAGGCAGTGGTTCTTGATGGTATCCCTGTACCCCACCTTATGACCGATTTAACTTGGTTGTGGTAAAAGTCAACCTGTGTTCACGCACAGCGTGCACCGAACACGCGCCTATAAGCTGATGGTCATGACCGGTTCACCGGTGATCGGTGATGGCCGGTCTACACGCATCGGTTCCGAGAGCGCTCGATGTGTGAATAGGTATCTGGATAGCTCTCTGGGAGGGTATAGTGGGGGCGAAGTTAGATTCACGGCGAAGGTGTGTGTATAAAGTCGTTGTGAACGTGGCGGAAGAACAAAAAGTCGAGAACAATGAGAGGCGCACAATGTTGTATGTAACCCGAAAAGGAAATGAGTCTTGTTGTGGGGACAGTTTATAAAAGTAAACAACGGAAACACAGCCCCGATCCTGCATTCTTTCCTCCTCCGCTGGTCGTCGTCGTCGTCTGCTACGGTCCCAGAGTCCTAATCATATCATGTCCATTCCGGCCTACCCAATCCACACCATTCATGGCTCGTTCGCAGGTCTTCCATCGTTTTCTTCTTACTGTAGACCCTTATCTGCATACGCTGGCGTCGTGATGGATAATCGCATCTTCTCGGACAGACGTTCCCTAGGCTTTGCGAAGGACGGTTGGAGTTCCCCCCATGTCTTGCCCCTTTCGCCACGGCGTCCATTTGTGCCCGTGGCCATGCCCACAGTGGAAGCCCGTCGAGCGCCCCCTACTCCGCGCACCCACGTTCCTCAGCTCACCACCTTTCCAATGCAGGAACCGTTCGACGATGCCAACGTCGTCCCTGTTCCCATTGTGAACAACGACGCTTCTTTGAGCATAAATGCGCCACAGCTTATCCCCCACGCGCGGACCTGCATGGCATCTCAGTCATCACATTTCATGGTCAAGTTGCCACGTACGGGTTCATTGGATGCTTTTGTGCGACAACGAACCGCACAGAGGGCGGCTGTGCAGGATCACGAGGCGCGCTTAAAGGCTGTAGCTGGCATCCTGCTAAATCGTGGCAATTCGGCGGGGAGGTGTGGTCGAAGGCTCCCTCCAAACCGCGGTCCCCGGACGTATAGACGTAGCAGACTGTCGACGATGATAAGCGTCGAGGACCTATGAGGTTTGCATCCATCCTCACGTGGTTCGTTGCATCACACTCACAGGCCGTGCGCAGATGCCCCTGCTGCGCATGTTGCGTCTCGTGGTTCTTTGGCTCTTAGGATGTGAATAGTATACAGTATACCGGACCCTTGTTTATTCCCTGTGTGGTTATCAGTCAAGTACTAGACGGATGTATGATAAGTTCCCGATGTTTCAAATCTGTTATCGCTCGGAAAATTGTCGAGTCCCCGGCTTAGTCATTTACCCGAAAGAAGTATTTTGTTTCCCACGCCAATCGGCGCGCAGATAGCACACTGCCTTTGCTCAGCCTCAAGGGATACGCAAAATAATCAGGCTGAGGGGCTAATGACACCTTTACTTACCACCTATCGTATGCAGGTCGTAGCCAGCCATGGCAGAGAACAGATCATCTCCCTGAAATCCTTTAGATCGCCCTCGGACATGTGAGCACGTTGCTGGCGCTCAAGCACGGTAGAATCCGGCATTTTTCTCGGCATAACAGGGCTCCCAGAGGGCCCAACTCTATTGCTCATGTTGGTTAAAATTGCGGGACAATTCTTACGGCCGTACCTTACCCGCGACTGTCTCCCAAATCCTTGCCAGAATATCTTGCAGAACAACATCTGCTTGTAACCCAGAGCCAATGAACTTTTCTCTGGCTACGGACAATCCGTTTAACACTACTCTCATCTCGCCTGAGGGTCGGGTGGTTTATCGGATCGAGACGCTCACCACCAGCTATGCGTTCACAGGGACGCTGACCACTACCGTGTCAAAAGTGGCTCCTAGCGGACAAAACGAAAGCGAATTAGGTCGTATCGTGTGGCAGTCTGGAAAACCCGGTACCGTAGTCGCCCACGGCCACGAATTACACATAGCCAAAAGCAAACTATGGGGATCGTGAGTTTCTGCGCTTGATGACCGAGGTCGCTGAACATGCGGATGACCGGTCATTCTTTCTTTTCGTGCGATCAGATCGAGAACGTTCACCGCTCTCAACGGTCAGTCGTATAAATGGTCCTTTGACAACGGATCATCGCTCGTAAGTACAGTATCCATCGGTGGTCTCGATAAGCTCACCGATCATCCCTGCACCGTCTCGCGCCTAACTGCACCCATGATGTCACTTTGCCACCCACCCACTACACTTTGTCAATAACAATAACAACGAAAAAAAAGATGGCCAGCAACGACAGCAAGCAGGCACCTGCCGCGACTTATACGCCATCCACGCGATCTAACCCTGGTCTCCTCCATTTCACACCACATGGATTGACTATCACAGGAGACGTCCTTGTCACTTTCGTCTGCGTCGAAGGCGAACGGAGGAATTCTCAAAGAAAAAAGACGATGTAGTACCTCATCTCTTCCCTTCCTATCTCGTTCCCTTCTTTTCTTTCTTGGCCCCTTGATCGCTTTTCGTATTCCCCCTTTCTTGAAGCATTTAACAGGGAACACACCAGTGTGGGAATCGGTTTGGTTTTATGGTTACAGTTTTGCGTTCGACTCACATTAATACCTTGTGTGTGATGCACCGCTTTGCACGTTCAACGAGATTTACTTCCACGGAAGAAGAACAGGATCGATCGTGGGTTGATCGATGATTGATCGGTTTATTGATCTGTACTGTCCAGCTATCTCAGTTCGCCTTCGGCTCGTCGCGTCAACCGTTGCAATGCTACATGGGTTATGCGATGAGTACATGGGATTTGCAGTGAAATCGCGTATGTACATTGCGTCATTGGACTGATGAGGGCAGAGATTGTCCGGTTTGTAAAGGTCAAGATGGATATTTTGCAACAGAAGAAAAAAAGCTGAACAGAATCAGCTAACACGGCATCGTGCCTGAAGCCAAACGGTCACTAAGCTGGCAGGGGAAATAGAAGTATCGAAATCTTTGTGGTATGATGTATGTGCGCCTAAATGGAAGTAGGCACGAAAATAACTATGCCAGGTATCTACTAAACCGTATACACAGTTCTATAGTGCAGCCAACTATAGATGAACATCACCTACTGTGTGTACCTGCATATGGATCATCAACTCTGGCTATCGCTCGCGGATGGACCGGATATTGTATTGGCCACGTTGCCTGTGAACTCCGTGGCATGGAGCAACCGAGTAGGTTGTCCATTGTCTTCGTGGGTGCTCGATTCATTACGATCGGCGCTAGTTGCGGAAACACTGCTCCCAGAACGGTCCCGACTCTTACGGGGCCCATGTTCCAGAGCTTTGTCGGGCATCTTTCGACAGGGCACACATCGCATGACAAGCCATGTTGAAGGAATTAAGGGTCTCTAGATCAGGCCCTCTAATATCATTCAAAGCCGACCATGAACGTACCGGTAAGCGAACAATATACGCCATCAACGTCGAACACGCAGCAAATATAAACACATCGCGAAGCGCAATGGCATACGAATCCCGTGCAGCTTGTTGTAAGTCCGGCGGAAGACTAGCCACTAATGTGGCAGAATGGCGAATGTTGTTGATGATCTGTGGAGTAGACGTTGTTAACCCCATGACTTTCAGTCACACATCGCCATTTTGGTGCTGCGGGAACGGGAACGCACGCACCTCCGTTGCATCGGGTCCGTATATCCGTTTACGCAGTTCGGAATCCAGTTTGGATTGGAACAAGGCCGATGACACTGCAACGCCACTGACTTGACCTAAACGCCATAAAAGTGTGAGTGCCCAACGGTCGAACAGTCAGGAACAAGGATAAGTATCACCTAACCCCCGGAAAACCTGACCAAATCCAGTGCCGACGGCCATCAGATTGTCTAAGCATGTCCGTTCAGTCCCTGACACACGATTGTAAGTGACTATGATGACGAACCTGGAAGATGTGCCAGCAGTGCAACTGACGACCAACAGGGTGCTCGTCAGCTACTGAACGTTTCATGGACAACGAATGCTTATCGCACCAAGTGTCGTTTGCAACACCACGGCATTCCCAAATCCTAACGGAATCTACTCTAGCCATCAACATGGTGGGATGAAGGACGATGATTTGGCTTGATTTACAATACTCAACCAGGACTGTAACGGCCCCGAGTTTTCACGGATAAAGGTTATGAGAAGGCTGCCAACGAAAGGAAAGAAACCGAACATAATGTTGATCATTTTATATCTTCCGGTGCGGTGCATCATGTAACTGAATTGCAGTTATCAACGCAAGTTATCAATGATCTTACTACATATACTTGCCCAGCGAACAAGGAACCACATGACATAGCCATGCTATTCGGAAGCAAGTGAAGTCCTGTGTATAGTCAATGCCGCCATTCCATATGCACGACATTGATGACCCACCAGCTGTCGAAGTACTCGTCAAGGCGACGGTCTGGAACCACATGGGAAAAAAATACATGACCGAAAAGTTGCACATCGCAACGAGAAAGTTGCTAACTCCGACGATCACGGGAACTTTCTGACGTAGGAGGATGGGAGCGAGCACCGGCTCAGGAGAAACACATAGTTCTACCAAAATGAAGGCGACCATGAACGCGATTCCGAGGACAAACGATGCGACAACCAAAGGGTCCGACCACTGTAACCACGACATGAACGCCGTGACTAAAAAGGACATCAGACAGCACTCACGGATAGATCTTCACTGAATTTCATGCTCAAAAAGACCAGGAATGATCCGATCTAGACCACCGCTTCATGCTTAAGGCTTGACAGGTCAGCGCAAATGCTTACCGCAACCAGGAGGGTGATACTACCGCCCCAATCTATTCTATTGAGTACGTCTTTGGCGCTCCTTCCCATGCCCTGCTCGAGACTATGAAACGACCATGATCATTGTTATTTAAGCGGCGGCGCTCACTGGGGTTACGTAATGCAGATTGCAAGTTGTTAATGTGAGCGACAGAGCAAAAAGCGGTATCTGCATAATGAAAGCCCATCGCCACCCAAATCTAATTAACCGACGTATGAGCTGGACGCAGAGTGATTGAGCATGGACACAGACAGATCATTAACAAGGCCACCTAATGGCCCACCCAGACCCATACCCAACTGGTTCGGAGCCCGTTAGTCGCAGGTCCGTAGAGCAAGGAATGAGTAAGACACACCCCACTGAAAAGGCTGGAGAAACCTTGCGCCAGACCTCTGGACTGAATTGGCGTTCATCCTTTCACGCTCCGACAACGAAACGAATGAAGTGCGTACACGCATGCTATACATATCGCTCATGATAATTCTAGAGGTATCGTTAGGATTACGCGTCGGTGACTACACTTCGACTTACGTCGTAGTCGTCATTATTCCACCGCCACCCACGCCAGAAAGCTAAGTACCGCGTGTTCAATACGACGGAGACGTGTCCTGCCGTGGAGATGGAGCTTACGAAGCGCGCCATCACAAGCATTTCCATATTCCTTGAAAACCCGCAAGCAACAGTTCCCAGGCATGCAATGAAAACGGCTAGCTGATTTGCGCCTCTCCGCCCCAACACATTACAGAGGCGCCCATAAAGTGGAGTGAAGGTGCAAACCGCAAGCAAGTACCTGAAAACGACTCGTACTATCTTCATTTACGTAGATAGAGGGCAGAAAGGAGCTACTTGCGATGTTCCAAGCCAACTTGCTTCATTTGATTTGTTGAACTCAGATGATATGGACGGGATTACTATACAAACAACTTGTGTCAAGAGATCAGGAGCCTGGAATTACCACGTGAAACCCATACGTGTCGCAACGAGCGTGGCTAATAGTCCCAGAGGGAAGATCGTTAGCAGCAAGGGAGAGCAGGACCCTGAAAACATACTGTTCAGTGCCTAAATTGTAATCCTGTAAACGAAACGCTCCCGACAGCACACATGAGACGGCACTTACCGATAAGAAGGTGGCCGACCACAAACCAGCCAATATGGCGTAGCGTGTCGATCTGGATGTATCCAGAGGCCCAACGGCTGGGGAAAGTTTTGAGCCAGTCTTCCCAGTAACTGAATGGTCGCTATAAGTGGTATTGGGAAGTAAAGGGTCCCGTTCTGTGGCCATCACAGCGAGTTGGCAGTTAGACGTGAAGGGGGGAAGTGACGCTGAATTCCTCGTGATGACCTGGTATCTTCACTAGGTGAAGCTTCGTCGTATTAGCTACACCGCTACGATTCACGTGGGATCAGGTCTTCTCGCCCACCGTCGATGTTCGTTCAGTGTTGCTACTGCAGGGACTAGCCGGGACAGGCGTGCCATTTATTCTCCGCTTCGGTCCTCCTTAGTAATGCTTCGTTATCATGTACGCCTGGCCGTCGCGATGAGTCCAAGCCAGAAAGCGTTCCTTGCTATTGCCCACTCCCTCCGTCTCTGTTGGCTCACCTCCCGGATTTTCTTGAGCATCCGACACAGAGTCATTTGCTACAGCCTGCGTCATACTTGAAGCTTGAAGTCTAGATCCTTCGGGCTGTCCTTTGCACCATCATTTGCTTCGTTATACCGGTGCGGATTTCGTATCCGTCGAGTACTTAGGGCCAATGTAACAAGGCAGGAACTTGTGGTCCATCGCTGACTTCGTTAAGAGTCACACTTCCGGGCTTTCGTCATCAGATGAGTTGTCGTCTGACTCTCCATTAAATTGTAGCTCTCAGTGTTCTTCATGTCCGTCTTTCAATTCCTAATGCACCGCGCTCAGGTACACCGTACGTTATTTTCCGGTTTGAACGTCGTTAGGATGAAAAAAATTTTGACTCCGTGTCCATGCCATGCCATGCCCATCCCCCGCGGCCCGTTGTAATTCTCATAACGAATATTTATGTAAGTCGGTTGACGGGCATCTTCATCCGTTCAGCAGATATCGATGGGGGTGTACTCGTTAAAGTATCTTTTGCTTGGGGGCTACTTTGATTTCCTCTTAATGCAACAATGTTCCAAAGCTACTGGCTCTGTTCCCTGCCATCCATCAGAGGGTGCTTTAGAAACGACGGACAACAACAGGCGTCCTTAATGATGGTGACGTAGTTGTCTCGCGCTCCTCAAGGTCTCACTGTTCACATAAATCATGAGAGTCCGGTTAACCGGACATTTTCGTTCTCCGCGGTGTTTCTACCAGAAATCTGAGACTTCCAACCAGGTAAACTCGGGTTCTCAAGGATATTATATTCTATGCGGATGCCGCAGGTTTCCCCGCGCCGGAGTCACGGTTAGACTCGCCATTTGCAAACCATAACCTCTCAGAGCGTCAAGGTTTCTCGTGGCCGCTTCTCCTATTCCATTATTCAGGCTACGCTCCAACCGCCGAAAGCTAATAGGGCAAACAAACGGTAATCCAGCGTCAATGCCACCTACCCCAATTTCCAAATATACAACATAGTCGTAAGTCCTCGGGATCAAACACAAACTTGCGAGATCGAATGATACGCACGAATGCCTCGGCGAACCGCTGGAGTTACTCATGAAACCTGTTCATTTTGGTCCGTGAATAGTTGAGATACCGCGTTCTCTTCCCACACAGGTGATGCAGGGAAGCAACGATGTGAACAGTACTTAACTAAATCTCATCCTCTGGAAAATCAATGGTCCGTTGCGCACCTTCGTGGTCATGACACCCTCTTGGTCACACATATCGGCAAAGTGGTCCTCTTTCACTCTTGGAAGATCTCGAGTGGCACGTGACCTTCTCGGCTCATGCTCAAGAAGAGTACTCGTCGGTCCAGACGAGAAGATGGCGGACTCGCGAATTGACGCCCATGAAGCTAGATCCAGTCCGGTAGGTTCTCCCCCCGGCGGCCGAAGGTCATGTTGCAGGGTTGGAATCATAGAGCTGCGGACCATGGCGAGATACAGTAGCGGTCATTCGACGTTTTAGATGGTGTTGGATGCATGGACACGGTCGAACACATCATTTGTATCAAGCAGGGGGAGGGAAAGCAAGTCGTATAACTAATCATTTCACCCCGCCCCACCGCAGGTTTCCTCCGCTGAATGTTCCATGGACCCCTGGAGATTACCCTAGATTACCTAGCCAACAAGACCAATTGTCGTCCACGTGTCCAGGACCGTGTAAGCAAAGCTTTGCTGGTCGTAACTTGAGACGACTGTTAGGGCCACTGGCAGCATAATTTTCCCATTTGATCTCCGCGAAAAATGGTATTACCTTTGCTGGCTTCGTGTGACAATGCCACGAGGGCACGTCAATGAAATATGTTCCGTTAAGCTCTTAGGGCGTGATTGCATGCTGTGGACCGACGCTCGGCAGAGTTTGTAGCACATGAACCCTTCAGTCAAGAACAAACATAGCAGTCGACAAGCTAGTATGACGCCAAGAATGATCAAGCAGCATGAGTAAACTTATCAATATACAAATTCCTGTGAGGCAAATGTAAAAAATAGGCTTCTGTACCGGAAGCATTGCCGGCGCAATAAACACGGCGGCGGCGGACAATATTGGCAACCCTTCCTCCCCTTTCAACGTCTCGTCGCTGCTTGCTGACAAGTGGGGCACATGCTATTTATATTTGGCGCTAAAGGAAACGTGGCGTCAGTGATAGATCAGACAGAAGGCGCAACTGAAGTACAGTATTGTTGAGGGAATTGACGGCTGAGTGATTGCAGGTCATTGGTAAATTGTATAGCAGAAATTACGCAGCGAAAATTGCGACAGGATGGTGAAAGCGTGGCAAGGGTTCATGGGCAAAAAAAAGGACAGACGGCGACAAAATCCAAGGTTTAGTAACATCATAGATTGTCTAGAAGCATCCCCGCAACGTACTATTGCCAGCAAGTTTGTTTACACTTTGGAGGGATGCAATCACGGGGATGATTTGGACTAAATTTGCAGTAATGGTTGTCGCACACGATCTGAATGGGAACGTCAGGAGTGTTTGAGTAAGAATCGTTAGGCTGCACGAACAAGTTCCTCCGGCTACGGATTCGTCAGCTTCGCGGGGAACATTGACAGACATTGTACGTACCAAAGTAAAAGCATGACCACAGACTATGTAGACGTTACGGACACTGGTAAACGCAGCACGCTGTGAGCGGTGCCTGTATAAGAGGGAAGCATAGGACTCACTGTCTCCAGCGGCACATTGTAGTGTGGGTGGACAAGAGGTGTCTAGCAGGCGTGGAGAATTGATTACAGGTTGGAGGGTATACATTTCCTGGCCGCCCTTTTATTGGCTTTCGAATGAGATCGGGTCGATTGCATGCAGGAAATCGGGTCCCCAAGTCCAAACGTATCGACGAGAACAGATTGCCGTTACCAATTTCGTCGAGAAAAAATTGCGGCTTTGAGCGAATTGATAGGATGTTTCGGAAGGTGTAGTCGAGGAAGTTTGATCGTAAAAAGGAACGAGGAGCCGAGAGGTTGAAAGGCAGATAATACCCTTCTTCCCATCATGCCACAAAGCACCCATTGAGAATGAATTCAGCGACGTGTCACTAATATGGATAAATGATGAGCGGTGGAAAGATGGTCACTTACAAAATATTGCGTGTGGTAACCCTGGCCACTCTCCGGCACGACGAACGGGATGAGTGAGGGAAGGTGGAAATGGAAATCCGCTAGAAGAAATTGCCGCCAGGGCAGTAAATTCTTTCGATTCAATCCCTGCCCATCTGAGACGTGCGCCGGAGTGCTGCTATAATGATAGTTCGTCTTTCTCAATTGTCCAATGCACGCGATCCCTGCAAGGCTGCAAGGTACGAGGTGTTCGGGGTTAGCCGGCAGCGGAGATTCGTAATGTCCGAGGTGGGAAGGTATCCGTTCGCTGACTAATAACCCAAGTTTGTTCTTTCATGATATTACTCAGTACAACTCCTGCAGCTCTTTCAAGAAAACAAAGCAGCATGCCAAATTCAAGGAAACCCTTGGAAAAGGAGAAGGGATTGAGAAAGTTCTATGAGCATGGTATGGTCAGTCTGCTTTAGACATGACGTCGGTGTCTTTTACGAACACTGTTCCTTCTAGGATGGCCTTACCCTAGCGCTATCCATAGCTAATGCAGAGGAGGACAAGGCATTGCGCAAGGTGGACAAGCACCGCCGGACACAGGTATGTGCGGCGCGATGCGATGGAAAGGAGGCTCATTCACACATGTGCTTAGGAACCTGCGAGTCGATCTGGCTGTCATCATCGTAGGAATGACAAAAAAAGCAGGCTGGTAATCCAATGATTCGGCTTTGATTCGATCCAACGTACGCTGACTGCATGCTTGGTCATATCAAGGAAAAGGCTAAAGCGATGATCGCACAACAACGCGCACTATCGAAAAAGGAAAAGGCCAAGTCTCGAAAAGAACAATCGAAGCGGGATGAGGCTCGTGCATCAACGGCGAGAGTCACTATCCCGGGGCCTTCGGGAGCTACACCACACAAGAAAGTCACGTTCGCATGAGTTAATTACCTTGTCAAGCCCCGTCGTCGTGATTGTGGTTATATCACTGGTCCTGTTCCTGACACCTACAGAGTTCAAGCACCAATGGAAAGACAGGTAACTGATATGGTGTCCGTCACTGCCATGCTTGGGTTGACCGGCCCGTACAGTGATGGAGTACCCTGTGTTGATGAATCCGCACTAGTACGTCAGAGATGCAAGAGTGGTGCTGCGCAAGTTATGAAATTCTCTTTTCTTGATGTCATATGCATGTGGCTTGCAGGACTATATGATAAATTCCAGATGTATAATGTGGACTGTAGTTATTACATTTCTGTGTTGGTGTTCGAAAGGGTTCGTTTGAACTTGCGTGCACCTCATCCACTCAGTGGCTTAGTGCGAACACCCCAGACTAGACATTCGATGCAGACAAGAGGTGGGGATTGACCGTTGAATCTATTCTGGGAAACCATGGCTGCTGAACATCTTTTTCACGAGTTTTCTCCGGGAGAAGAAGAGTGTTGCCTCGTGCAAGTTGGTGGGCAGGTTCTTCGTCACCCCCACTCCTCATCAACATGCTGATCGAGTGCGACTTGTGCCACGGCACCCGGTATCCCGCTACTGCATCACCATGCGCCACATACCATAGGGAGAGACAACTTACCCTTGCTGTTTCTATAGCCAATGAACCTCGTACTCCTGTTCCAATCAACTTACTTAGACTTCGCCATCCAAAAGTGTACCCGTGCTGAGGTGAGTGTATAACCTCACCTTTTCGCTGGAAAATCAGTGCTCGTGCGGTCGCGCCAGCTCTGAAAATCCGACACCGCATGCCTCTGCAAATGGTTGTCGTAATCCATCGTTCACCTGATCGTTCTTACATTGGATTCACTGACTCGGAAGATACGTGAGCGGGCGTGCCACGATTTGATCCTTCGCAGCGTTGGGAATACGCCGACGACTACCACACGGCGAGGTTGAGGAATGCTAGCCGTACCTGAGGGCATTTGGCAACCCATTTGACTGTTCAGCTCCATATAAGCAGAAGGCCTGAGTAGAAAGTGGCCCAACGTATTTGCAGGCAATCGTAGAAAGGTAGGAAGTCGCGGTGTCGGATGCCTCATTTACTGGTGTTTTTGATTGGATTGGAGAATTGGAGTAGTTATCAGAAGTCAATATTGTGTTATGTAATCACAAACCATCTTGGGACACCGTGGCAGGTGGTTCGTAAATGTTGGATTGCGACCCGACCACGACACGCAAGGCATTCTGGTGGGTTGGCAGACGCCTTGATCCCTGACCCATTCGTGTGCTGATGATCGGTTTCCCGTTTAGCCAGGTCCTTCTGACTTGTCATCACAGATTGATTATTGTTATCTTTAGTCATCATAAGGCCTCCAACTCGGAATGTCGTTGTACACCCCCGTGTTTCCCTCTCTCCATGGATCGGGTAGTCGCCCACGAAGGAATTCACACACTTCCACACAGAACGCCCAAAGGTATGCAGACGTCTTGCGCGACGTTCATTTGTTCCTCTCGACCCAAGGCGAGGAGTTATCGCCTCCTTCACGACCTAGCTCCCCGAATTTCGAAGAAAAGGTCTCCCAATTGAGGGAGAGGGTAAGGGAAGCCTTCTATGATGCGAAGGGTGAACCTTCTAATGGTATGTGGACGAATCTAAGCGAGCAATTGAAGATGGGGTGCGTGAGAGGACGTTACCACGCCCTTGCCGAGCAGGGCCCGGAGGGTCTTGCAGAAAACGTGGAATGGATCTTGCCAGAAACAGAGGGGGAGTGGTTTGCATTGGAAAGTAAAAGGGAGGAATCCAGAAGGCTGAAGAAGTTGGTGGCGTCGCATCATGGCCGTACTACCCCGTCTTTCTATCAATCTGTGGCCAGCAATCTCGCCCGTGCGAATTCGGCTATTCCACCTCAAGGTGAACTGCTCGAACAGGGTATGTCCACTGTGTCTCGAGAGACAATCCGAAAGGCGGAGGAGAAGGTCAGGAAGTGGCAGGCGACGATTGTTCCAAGCTCTGTGCCGGATTTCGGACAGCCGTCGGCAACCTTGAGGACGAACGTCGAAAGCTCACTCCTGAAGGGGAAAGCTATAGCTACAGAGAAGGCTAGCTCTTCACTTGACTTTCCCGTTGTGAAACGAGCCGCCGGCACTTTGGACGTGAAGGGGAGAAGAAGCCCTCCTCTCGTGCATCCTGTTTCCAACCATCTCAAAGGTCTTGGCAACTCGACGAAGTCTACCAACCAGGGGTCCGCCGTTTGCATTGGGGACACACATCGTGGTAAAAATGTGGGTGTTGACTCCAACGGCACCCGTAAAACAGCCCGAATGGCTAGTGCTAAACCAAAGATTAATGACTACCCCGAAACGGTGCGGTATTGTTGGTTATGCTCTTTGTCGTTCTTAACTTTCTATCTGCTCTCAGTTGTATCTTCCGCCGTCCTTTCCGTCACAGTTAAGTACCTCGACACCTCCCCAAAGAGCAACGGGGGCCCCTACACGAACGAAACCACCATTGATATTGCCCCTTCCTCCACCATCGTCAATGCCATCTCCGTCGACTCCTTCCGTGCAAGATCACATCGGGCAAGAACCCTATGCAGCTAACGTGCCATCCTGTCCGCCACAATTTGGCACTCCGCAATTACTGCATCCTCTTCCACCATTCTCATCAGATATCCCGATTGACTCCCCCATCACACAGACTAAGAAGCGGACAGCTCCGTTCCGGATAACACCCCCGGTTGGTTTTGAGGATGAAACTGTCGCCCGAATCCCTGTCCATGAGGTAGATGGCTGGAAGGTACCGCCGGGCGATACACGACGGTCTGCAGATTCTGAGGCGTTTACGGTGCCCGCACAAACTCCCATCACGCACAGAGTTGAGGCAGGATTCACCACCAAAAAAATCTCGTCACCGACAAAATCATATTTTTCCTCGCATGCCTCGTCCCCCTCCGCCTCCCCCATATCAAACCGAAACTTACTTTTACGTTCTCCACAAAGCCCCGTATTTTGCTTTGCGGATCAACCTGACGCCTTTCGGCCTCCCTACACGTCTACTCAAAACGGACCAAAAGCCCTTGGTCCTGCGAGCGGCGACCTTTTGGGAATGGGATACAGCTCTCAGTTCAACGTAGAGAAGCATGTCGATCGCGTCAGCGAACTATTGGAGAAGGAAGTTGACTTTGACAGCTGGTTAAAGGACGCAAATACGGTCGGCGACGTGCTTGAGGAACGGAAAGCTTGACATGACTTGCTTCACCAGCCCCTGTATACCTCGTTTTTATTTATGAATATCTTTACTTTGATCCTGTTTTATCCACGGATGAATGGAGCATTTGGCCATACAAGGGAAGCTCAAAGAACACGGGGGCGATACGTGTGTCAAATGGACCTTGCCATTTGGGGACGCGTTCTTGGCCACGTGACCTCCGTTCGATATCGGCACATGGTTGGAGTGACCACCACTTTACGCTGTGAACAGCCACCGTTATACACGGCTGCACCCTCGACGACGCCGCTCACGATGAGCAGGCGAGACTCAAAGGTCTCGCTGAATAACAGGCAGAACGATGCTCTCACCGAGTTCGAGAATTGTAAGTGGTCCGTATGAATGCGACTTGGGTGACTAAATTTCGGTGGCAGTCAAGAAGAAATTCCTGCTCGCAAACAAGCACATCACCAAGTGAGTCCACACCTGCGTCCCTTCTATCGTCCAAAGGCTGACGTCGAGGACCATCGGTAGACTTAATTCTACTCTCAGTGTACGGATAGAAGAACTTCAGGCGCAAATATCAACACTCTATGTGGAAAATCTCAGACTTAGAGCTTCTGAGATTGCGCTCGCTGCGCAGTTGAAGAAGGAGCAGGAAAAGTCTAGGAAGATCCTTGCAGATGCAGAGGCTGCGGTAAACCTCTTCTATCGTAGTGCCATGCTAGTCCTGATATCCGCTTACCTCTTAAGACATCCAACCTCTCTAAACATCTCGGATTACTGAGGCAGTCGTTTGTAACGGCTTCCGATCCTTCACCAAATCTTGCCTTTAAGCCTGTCCCTAAGGCTCGTCGTCCCGTCTCCGACCCGCATGCCTCTCCCATAATGCCACGACTCTCCCGCGCTCCCAATATTCCCGGAATCACTGAGGACGACGAATTAGTATCAGGGGAAGATGAAGAAATGAAAGAAAATCCTGTTACTGCTCCCTCTAAATCTTATCGGTCCGCGCGAGATTGGGAGATAGTGTCCAGTTTACCGGTAGATGCTCATCGCAACTCTCCACCACCACCACCACCATCTCCTCTTCATGTCAACTTCATGGAAAAGGAAGCCTCTTTCAGACCCAAAGGCGGAAGACGGAGTGGCCTGTTATCCGTCAACACCAACGTTGGAACATCAGTGCAATCGGAACGACCCGAGGGGTTGATACCCCCACGAGCTGCCAGTCCTGCATTCGGATCCCCTATACGTAGACAAGCTGGACTAGCTGAAGATGACGAAGAGAGACAGGCCGAAAGGGTGTTGGACCAGGGATTGATCCTCGTGGACGATAATGACACCGTATCAAAGCCAAGGAAAGAGAAGAGAGAAAAGAAGTCGAGGCAGGCAGAGAGGGAGCTTACTCCAGACGACACGGATGGTGGCCCCTCGTCAAGGACAAAGGAGAAGAAAAGGCGTCGCGAGGATGGATTATCAGGGCTCAAGGATGTCACGAACTCGCCTAGGAGTCGTGACACATTACCCCCATTAGACGTCGACGCATCTGGTACGTATGTTTTCTTGCGCGTAGTTCGCTGACCTTGTCATCGCTCGCCTCCACAGATCATGACCGACCACGTGCACCAAACAATGAGGGTGCCACTCCGACGTCTGCGGCAACTTCGGCAACTACTCCAAGGACTTTCCTGTCAACATTCACCACTCCTGCAACCAGCCCACAAATATCTCAGCTACCTTCTCCCCGCAGTTCCAGTCCAATTTTGCGAGAGACGGCAACGACCCTGGAGCCTGAAGTTCTCGCAAATGGTCGCGAGAGAAGGATGCGCAAGAGCGTCAACTACGCCGAACCAAAACTTAACACGTGAGAAACCAAGCAACTTGGTAGCATCTTGACATCACTAATAAACTCTTATATCCAGCAAGATGCGGAAACCTGATCCTGTAGCACCCCTTGCGGTCACTTCGGTTCCGAAAAAGCGGATCTCTTCGAGTCTGAGAGGTGATGAAGCAGGGCTAGACGGCTCTTCCCAATCCAAGACATTCGCTCCTAAGCTACCACCTTCATCGAGCTCTTCGTCAACCTCGTTATCTGTAAAGCGCAAAAAGTCGCGGCCTTTTGTACCACTTGACGATGACGACGACGAAAGTGACGGTGCTCAAGCTGATGCCGAATACGGTTATAGTTTAGCTCGCTGGGTAAACGTTGACAACCGGCGACGCAGTACTCAGAGCAGTAGCAACCTCCGTATGACGCCTGAAGTTAACGATGTACGACGACACAGCGTTGCTGTATGACGAGTTTTATGACCCTCAATTGCCTTATGGTGGTATTCTTTCGTAGGATTATTTTATACTATTGACAGAGTAGCAAGGCTATGGATACAACAACATGCCACTCATATAGTACGAGTACATATCATCGCATACCTTCGTTGTAATTATACATCTTCTTCTCACTCTTCGAAGCAGCCAGTCATTGACATTCCCTTGCTGAGGGATTTTAATAGAATTGATGGTTGACGGAAGTGTCCTACGGCACCCTTACACATAACATAGTAAGTGAATTTTATGTATACTTCGTTACAGCCGCGAGCCCCACCTAGCACTGATGCAGCCAATGTACACATCTAAATGTCGCAGGACTTACAGCAGCATTTAGGGAGCTGGCGGCACATCCGGTGCTGGGAGCGGCGTATCAGGAGTGAAGCGGATCGATTGAGGGCGTGCACATATGCAGTAGCCAAGGCGCGCAGAACGTACCATTATCGAGTCATTTCTTTACGAACTTACAAGAGGTCTTCCGACTTAGAAGGACTCTTCTGTAAAGATCGTAAGGTGCATTCATCGCTAAATTGATGCCATGTCTATAGGATATGCTCCACAGGCTCCACGGTGAATGGTAAGCCAGAAAAGCGGGTGATGCCGGGTCTAGAGAAGGGAAAAATCCACAGAAGTATGTATGTAGCACAATAGATAGGTCCCTGACCTCCATAGAAGGTTGATCGGTTGCCCCTTCGAACGACCATGAGTTGGTGACCCTACCTATTGTACCTCGGAGCGCCATGAACTCCCACCACAGGAACGGTCAGTGGGCTCGCTCGGTACCAGTACTCCTAGGGATAGTTTTAGTGTCAGAAAAGACAACGTTGCAAATAGGACAGGGTGGCTCAAATTTTCTCGGCATCACAGCCGGCAGTCGTATACTGTCTTGCCTCGCTCGAACTGACGTAATGTTTCTGAATCAACCCCACGCGCAGAGGGAGGATGTTCCCCAATCCGAATACCACTCTTTTCTTACTTGCACATGCCCGGAGGTTAGTTACGTTGAGTGTGTGGGGACTCCATGAATCGTACAGCAATTAAACCCTACTCCAACGCGTTGGTCTCAGACCCTTCGACATTAAGAAGTTGTAAGAAGTACGACGTTTTCCGCAACAGGCAAATGTTTAGCTTTTTGAGAAGCCGTTGCTCAGTGCTCATAGTCACAGTGCTCTTGCGGTACCCACAGCGGATCTCTCCAATGGAAAATTGTCATTCACGACCAAAACGATATCGATCCCGTACGTGTCAAGCTTGGTAAGTCTTCCCCTTCGGATGCTAGGATTTCATTGGTGCATGTTTTCCCCAGACAATGTAGAGTGGAGCACCTGCGGTCGTGCTGTATTTCTCGGTCATCCCGTGGATTATTACACCTCTGATGAGGCGGATTGCGTGTTCTGCAAGGGTGGTCCAGAGACGGACATACTAGTATACTCAAGAAAGATCTCTAAGAAGAGTGGGGACCCTCTCACGAAATGTATCATGTCGTCTGACCGATCTCGCCACCAATTGGAACCCGGATTAGGCGGAATAAACTAGCTGGAACTGGATATAAAGTGGTCCAAGGGGCCCTCAGGCCATAGTAGCCTCACTCAGCTCCCGCGATGAACTGAACCCGGCGTGATCACATAGCTTACCAATTGAGGGACATTGTCCTACCCATGGCGTGCCGAGACGAGGTAGTCAGTCAAAGTGCATGCGACCAACCCGATCCCTGATCACATACCGTATTTCACCTCTTGCAACCCTCTGCGCGACATTAGTGATGTTACAAAGAGGTCGACGGTACTGAGTTCAGTCCTTTCCCACGCACAGCACTAAAAAGCACATACATATGTCGAAAGTACCAACACCTTGCTTCGTTCGATACTGGGTCCTTGAGAGCCTGCTCTAGCTTCGCCTTCTGCCGGAAGTCGCAGGAACTGCATTATGATTGGGAGAAATCTCCACGCCTGCTTCGCATTGTACGTGTATGACGGGTCCGTATGTGAGTAACATACCTTTGTGAGAGCTAATACCACATGCCCTGCCGTCACTTTCGCATTCGCACTTAGCCGAGATGATTCATCGAAGAGTGAAAAGATGCATAAAGATACACGGATGAACACTACAAAGAAAGCCTAAAATGGAAGTGCAGCCCCACCATCTCAGCCTCTTATAAATGGATGGACTAGCGCCTCCTTCGGTGTAGCCCGCCGCGCGGGATCCAGCGTCAAGCACTTTTCCAGTAGATCAATGAATGATGTCAAGAGCTTCGTCTCGTCGTCCTTCAACTTGACAGACGCAGGCGGCATGAGTCGTGCACGCAAGTCTCTCATGGCTCCTTGTATGTGGACCTTGCGTGTGACATTCTAGAAAGTCATCAGCATGTACACATATTTGAGTAAATGGTAAGATAGAAAACTCACAGCCCCAGTAACGCGATCGGTCTCGATACTCTCAAATCCACCCATTTCATCAAAATAAAGTTCACCAAATTTAGCTTTCTTAATCATCTTGGAATTGAACCTCCCCCTGAGCTCCATCATGAGCAGAAGCATTTGGTTATTGGAACGACCTGGGAAAAGAATCTTGCCGGTGTATAGTTCATAAAGTGTGCACCCAACAGACCACATGTCGAGAGCCGTATCGTAAGGGACGCCAAGGACTGTCAAATACGTGAGCAGTTGATGATGCACGGCAATCTGCGATAACTCACTGATTTCTGGAGCGCGATAGAAGCGACTCACTAAATATGGCGTGATCTCATTCTCAGATGCGTCGGATGCTGAACCCAAGTCGCATAATTTCAAAACGGTCTTTTGCTCGTTCACCTAGGGCCGTCAATGAGATAATGGCGAGGGTGAGGTCAACAATTACCCACCAAAATATTGTCAGGTTTGATGTCGGCATGCATGACATTTGTTTTCTTGAGTAAACTGAGCGCGAGAAAGAGCTGGTGCGCATAAGCTCTAACGGCCCTAATATTTAGGCCAACATCTTTGCCAAATTTCTTGACAACGTCCCGAAGGTTCATGCTGATCAAATATGAGCCTGCGCAAAAAATATCACGAATTGATTCACCTCATCGGCTCGAAAACAAGACACAGATGACCACGGTGCTCGAACGTTCTCTCCAAACGTACAATGTGCTTTTTGTCATCCGGATCAGCCTGTCTGAGCTTGTTGAGAATCTGTACTTCTTTGAGTCCTGCACGGTACCTACAAAAGAAGGCATCAGCTGGGATGCCTAGAAATGAAGAGATGTCACGGACATTGACTCCTGACTTCTTATAATCTTGATAGCTACTTCTCTCACACTCTCTCCAGCATCCTGAAGGACGCGGGCTCGGACTACATTGGCAAACATTCCCTTGCCAAGCGAAGAGAACACTTGATAGCGACCACCGTCCAGTTGTTCACCGAGGATAATTTGATAATAACCCTCTGGGTCTGACGCATAGTCCAGAGTCGTGGTAATTAACGCTGGCGCAACAATGGGTTTCTATACAACCAGTTAGCGATGCAGGGCAGCCAATAAGTCTTAACGTACCACCGCTTTCTTCGCGTTCTTTACCTTCCCGTCTGTCGTCCCTATGGCAAACATGTCATCAACATCTTCCTCCTCTACTTCTTCTAAGATGTCTATAGGACCATCCTTGAATACTAGCTTTTGTTCGTCCTCACGGCGATCCAGATTAGGATCATAATCAGCAGCAGAGATCTGAAGGCCTGTCTCATCTGGACCCGCTGCTTTGGTATGAGCATCTTCCTCGTCCTTTGCCAACTCGAACATATCCGGTTCTGGTTCCGGCGAAGCTGAGTCACGCTTTCCTACATGCTCGAGTTACAACCCAACTTCACCAGAAAATATAACACTTACGGGCGGTCTTATTTTCAGTCGTAACATAATCTACAATACCTTTTAAATCCCCAGGAGAAGGTGGGGAACTGTGGGGTTTAGACTGAAGATCAGAAATGGACGAAATAAATGGAGGCGGCTGGACCGCACTGCTTGGCCCTGGGCTAGGGCTGACATCCTGAGTGCTCACGCTAGCAACACCAGCATACTTGGCCAAGATGGCCTGACGCCGGGCTCTACGTTCTTTGCGTAGAGCCTCTTCCTTGTCAGGTGTGTTTAGTTCGAGGTCTATCTCTGGCACTGGTTGCGGTGGCCGGGATAGTCCGAGCCGTTGAGGCGGAGACGATGCGGATGATGAATGACTGAAGCTTGGAAGTACCGAAGGAGAGGCGGATCGCAAGCGAGGAGACGGACGGGGCGTAATTCTGCAACGCACAACTGTATCAAAGGGGCGACGCAACACACGAGAAAAAAAAAAAAGAAGACTTACTCGCCCTCTTCCTTATCAGAGTCTGGTTGAACTTGAAGGGTAGTAGCCTGCCCATTCGACAAGGCAGAGGAAGGTTTGTCGTGGGGGGCTGGAGTGCGTCGACGACGGTCATCCCTTCGATCGTCTTCCCTGCGTCTGTAGCCCTTCTCTCTATCTTGTTCACGGTCACGGTCGCGACCATCTCGTTGGTCCCTCTCCCTGGCATAATCGCTCACTCTTCTCGTATCTCGTTCGCGCGCCCAATCCCGCTCCTTAGGAATATGATCCCATCTATCCTCACCGTCCTTCCCTCGTCTGTCCCTGGGCGTCGGCAGGTGCACATCCCGCCAGCTACGACCTTCATCCCTTCCTCGGTGCCGCTTGCACGAGGAAGACGACTCAGGTCCGTGAAGACGTCCCTCCAACGACCGCTTAGACCCTGCGGATACATTAGTCATCTTCTTCAGCTACAAAGCTTGGGTTTACGGCCGCACGATGAAGAGAAGATGGATACCAGTACTGTTGGAAGGTGTAGATATGATAGGTTTGAAGTAGGTCTGTCGCTGTGGTGAGGGCTGGCCTTGAACGACGGGACAAGTTTCAAGGTCAAGGAAGGAAAATCTCACGTGACCGAGGGTTTCGGGTCCGTGCTTTAACCTTAACCCTATCTCTAGTTACATTATATCCTAGCAGTCTTCAACCTTGCAGCGTGTGACCCCGCTGGTGGTATATATGGCTGCTTCTTCTTCTCCAGGTTCATCTGATCCACAACCTTCCTAGCTTTCGTCCCAGGACTCGGGAAATTCAGTTCTTGAGAATGCCTACCATGCCTCGGTGTGATAGATGCGGTGAGGTATCCAATGCTATGCCCTTGTGGCTGCAAGTAAGCACGCGATGAGGTGTCCTGTACAGACCGAGTCAGCTGTGTATGCCTCATTCTTTCTAATTTCTCTTTAATCGCAACATCGTCTTCCTCGAATTCCGGCACAGAATCATCAGAGGATGGCAAGAATTTAGCTTCTTCTTCTAAGGGAAGAGACGAGAGAGCCGATCGTTGGAGGTTACGATGAGTTTCTGCGTCGTCTGAGTCAAACAGTTTATCATCACCAGGTGTAAGGGCTTGGTGAGGGGGAGGAAAGGAGGGTAATGAATCTTCTTCGTCACTGTTGCTTGGAACCCTCATACAGCTCGTCTGGAATTTCGAAGATTGGGACAGGCGGGCTCGCTTCCTTGGTGATGGTATTCCAGGACTGCGTGCATCGGACTCGCAATGGCCATGCTTCCCAGCGGGCCGAGCCCTAGCATCGGCCATCATTTCCCCTCCCATTGGGGTTTCTTCCTCAGTTTCAAAAGCGATAAGCTCGTCCTCGTTCCGGCACAAGTATTCTCGCGCAGCTCCAGTGGCGTTCTTGCGTCCTCCTCCCTCCTCCTCCTCCTCCTCCTCCTCCTCGTCTTCGAGATCGAGTGACTTGCTACGAATACCTTTATACTTTCGTGAACGATGCTCATGGCCATGACCATGGCCATCTTGCAAAGTCTCAGCAATTTTTGCAATTATCGGGTCAAAATAATCCCTATTCTTTTTATACCGTTCCCGCCACGAGTGCCAGGTGTGGCGAGCTGCCCAAATGTATTCTGGGAATTGTGCCTGTCCATGCATAGTAGTTAATCTCAATGCATAAAAAAAATAAGGCACCATACACCCAATTGTACGAGTACTTTATAGTGAAAGTTACCCAACCGGCCACCTGCTTCCTCGTCCGGAAATATGGTAGCAAGGTAATAAGCGAGGTGATCATCATCTTCTCCTGTGAAATAGACACGTCTACAGGCATCATTTGAAAAATAGTGGTCAGAAACAGAAAGTTAAATGCTTCCAAGATGAACTCTTACGTTCGTCCGCCATTCTGTAAAGGCCTAGGACCAGGCATTCCCTGTCTGCGGTTGGGGTTACGATGCTCGTAAACTCCACTACGCACGCAACGCTTCACAAACCCGCGGCGCTCGACAAACATCCGGCGTCGGTGGGGATCTTCGCTTGAATAGTACCTGCGTCGGATAATATCAATATTAGCCTCTTCATCCACCAAAACAACGTCTGCATCCTGATCGTCTTCGGCGACCACGCCTCCATTAGTCTAGGGAGAAATAACCGTGTAAGAGCAAATAGTTGATTCTGTCCAACGACACTTGCCACGATGTCCTCAATGATCCTGTTGGTACCTTCTCTGACACTCCTATCGAAACAAAAACGAACAGGTTCACCATCCTTTCGGAAGATACCTCCACCACCATCACGCTCGGCGGAAGCGGTGCTGCGGGTCATTCTGAGTCCCTAGCGTTCGGAACGGAGTCAACAGCGTTGAACTTGTCTTGAACCGCATATAGGTATTGATTATGTGATTTCTATTCTAAATCCACTAGCGGACTCAACGTATTACTGAACTTGATCTCTCAGTGGTTAGCGTATCTAAGCCACAGCCCACAGATGAAAAATTCACCTGAAGAACAGTTTGTATCATGTATTTCATGGGTGTCGCTGACGACTCCTGCATGACCATCTGGCGACGCACAGCATCAACCTCCCGTGCACATAGTAGTGGACCTCTTTTTCCTGAGGTGCCTCGTCCTACATATTTGTTATTTTCCATGCGAATGACCTACTCATACGTAGTTCACATCTCCGTTCAAACTGACACAAAATGAGCAGATTGCTTATACTGTGGCATCCCCGCTCCGGTGGCAAGGAAAAATGGGGTATTATTTCCTCGAATTCTTCCAAGTTGATGAACATACTCCCGCAAATACCCCCCCCCCCCCCCCCCCAATATTCATGAGAAATGCCATGTTTACTGCCTGGCGTGTGCAACCCTTCTGGAAGTGGCTTGTGTTCTGGGAGGCAACCGTCGCCGATATCTGTCCCGGGGACGGAGAAACGCAATTTTTCTTCACTCGCCGTGGAAAATGTGCCTACTACCTTCAAGTATGTGCTTGATCCGATTCGCAGGGGGTTCCGTAAACTGATCGCGGTGAGCCAGGTACCCATCAGGCAAATTCATACGTCTCTTACGGGGCCTCATGTAATATCAGCTCGGACTGTGACGACAACTCAAGCTGAAAAGACGAACGGAGATGATGCCCAAAGAAGAGGCAGGCTAGGTCAACTTAAACCCAGTTCCGATTTACCTTGCTCTAAGTCGGTTTTGCAATAGCTTCGTGAACTCACATTCATGTTGGACACGGTGACACAGTTTTTCTTACCCTCACTGAAAAGTCCTGGTGGGATGCTGACCATCTGGAGTCGTAGACACTGGGGGAAAATGCCTGCGAAAGACCCGTTACACCATCACACGTCGAGCTATGTCCAAATTGTGGCTTACTAGTGCAGTCAACTCGAGTACCTACGATATGTACATCTGTGGCAGCCATCCATCCATCTATATCCAAGGTCAGGCTCTCATCCTCGCGGCGAGATTCTCTGACACGTTAACTAAAGACATGTAACAAGAAAGTGAATATTAAACATGTAGTGTTTGCAAGAACAACATCTACACAAGCTTGACACGCAAGAGTCTATGCCACAGCTGCCTCTATAGTGGGAGTACATCATGCGATCCAAGGTTGGCCGTCCGGCACAGCACTAGAAACCTGCAGACCTCCGTCGACTTTGGTAAGCACCCGTATTCTCAGAGACTAACTCCAAGAAAAGCGATCTTTTTCCCTGCGGCCTTCGCACCTGCCATACCCATGTTCTTTCTCGCCGTCATCCGCAATCTCTGTTCTGTCAATACGCACAACACCAAAATTGTACCCATCTTGTTCAAGACGCCCGGCTTGAGTGCAAGATATGGCTTGCATATGACTTGCCTCCCGTTCTCGATCCGCTTTGAGCCCCCTGTGAACCACCCGGCAGTGACTGCACCTTATGAGGTGACTTCGCGGAGCTGAAGCACAATCGCAGGGATCATGATCGAGGGAAGGGTGAGTCAAGATAAGAACTCACGAACAATTGGCCAGCGAAGCTCTCCGTCCATTCGAACTTTTTCCCGCTGTCCTGGAAGGAGATCGGACTATGGCAAAATGTACACAGCGTCATGCAAAAACCTTGAGTTTCAAATTCCATGTGCTTGGCCCCATCCAGTTCATAACGACAAACTCACAGCACAGAAAATAAGGGTGACTTGAGCCAGGCATTCAAATGAGCAGCGCGAACGTCGGAAAATGCGATCAAGTCCGGCTTGAGATGCCTCTGTTTGACGGTGGCTAATGTCTCTATGCTCGTTACACCATTCCACCAACTGATGGTTGTTGTCTTTCCGGAAGTAAGAACGACATAACGCAGTTGGTTGTTGTCCGTCCGGATGATAGTGTTGGACATATCATATCATCTTGATCAAAGTGCAATAGAGTAGCTCTGTCGGAGGTAGCGGAGGCAGGGTCGACCAATGTCACCTGGGAATCCATCACGGACCAAATCGTCACAAAGGCCAGACGTTAACAGACACTGGACGCCGTGTCGCGGGGTGCCCAGCCTCAGCGCCGGTGTACATGCATAAGCGTCCGCAAAAGAGATGTAACTTCTGCAAGTTCGTCAGAACCAGCAGCCGTGCAGTCTACTTGAGCACTCTCATGGTGCAGTGTCTTATCATTGCCCGTCTTCTATGTCCTGAAATTCCCTGCTAAACGTCATTTCCGTGGGCATTCAAGCCCCAGGCAGCCACATAGCTTTGTACCGTTACCGTTCTCATTTATGTGTACATGCAGCTTAAACAGTCGGGCACTGTCAGTCTATCAGGAATTCTTATCAGACATCTGGGCCACCTCGCCTCAAAGTACACACGGCACCCCCTTGGGTCTAAAACGAGTTACCATCACACTCATGAGTTTCACAACGTTGTGCTTCGTGGACGCGACCGTTGTAGTGCGCTCAGTGATTCTGTGGTTGGGTTGAAGCTGCGGGTGGTATAGGAAAGCCTGGTGTAGGTCTCATAGGGCAACCAAGCTACTAGGCGGTCGAACTTCCTTGAACACACTTCAAGAGTTGGCCCATTTGGTATTTGGTACGATTGCTATGCAAACCCTGCCAGACCTGTGACAAAGGATGATAGGAAACCTGACCGGAACATGAAGAAGAATCGATGTCTCATATTTGGGATATTGCTGCGGAAACAGAAACCTGTGCATGCCTAAAAATGCCGTCAAATGAACCAAACTCTGGAACAACCATAGGATATTCATTAATTCACAGGTTGACCTTGTCGTCCCCAGCTCCCCTGTTGACAGTAGTATCCCACAGAACGCGCGTACAGTCTTGGATTTTCAACGCGATGTGATCACGTCCACACTGATCACCGTACGTGGTAGTTCCAACACCAGGTACAAAGTCGAGACGAAGAGCACAGCTTTCTCGGGTCTGGGGGTCAAGCTTGTTATCAGTGAAAACGACCAAACGATTGTGACCATCCGGCACAGAGATGCTGCTGTGTTTCCTGACCAGATCACGTTCGAAGAGGAAGGGTCACCATCTATTAATATCAACAAGTGGCTGAAGTGGTCGAAGGGGTCAATATTGTGAGTGTGACGGTGGTGGTAGTCGTGGCACTCGATTTGATGCTGCGCTATAGAGTCCTGTGACCTTCGAGGAGTCCGGTCAGCAGTTCGAGTGGCGGGTGGATGGACCCACGCACCTAGTAGTAAGCATGCTAGTCGCTCCGGCGGCTCCCTTCGATCTCCCCTTCTCACTGTATCTCGTACGTAGCTGTATGATCAATCTACTGGCGCAGAAATTGCATGGTTCAAAACGTCGAGGTCCGGTCCCCTAGATGAGTCGGGTAGACCGACCCGAATTCCATCACACCTAGCATTGGCACCCAAAGCAGATGATGAGGAAGAGAGTTTTGGTGTCATGTATTCTAGTGGTTCGAAAGGCGAGGGTGAATCAGCGCCATCAGCAGTCGATGGAGGCGTTTTCCCAGAGCTTGCACGGTACGGCGTGTGTTGCTGTGTTGGGTCCGGCGGGCGCTATATAGTACTGTTCTGGGGTTGTCTGTGTGTACTTCGTTACAATACCGTGCGCACTTCGATTCGTCAAATGTCATCCGACTCCATCAACGCAATGTGAGCACTGTCAATGTCATGTATGACATTAGTACGACCCTTACAACGGGAGTTTGGCAGCATCACGGACGAACTCAATGAAGCACGGGCAGTGCTGGCTGCGCTGGAGCGACAAGAACAAGAGCTCTTTGACCAGCTGCGCCGAGTCCACTTTGCCAGGCAGGCACAGAGAACCAAAATGGAGGAACTTGCTAGACAATTTCCCAGACCACCGATCAGTCGCCTTCCTAATGAATTACTCCTACGGATCTTCAAGCTTTTACTCGGTGCAGCCACTCTGGAAGACGGTATGCGGACATCCGATCTGCAACTCTCCTGGAAGCAAGGTTTGGCGGGCGTGTCGCGTCATTGGAGAGATGTGATATTAAACTCTCCATGTCTCTGGACTACGATTATGGTAACGCCGGTCTGCAAGGCTGCATCGATAAAGGTGCACCTGCAGCGAAGTTCACAATTTACTCTCGACGTCGAAGTTTGTTCTTGGGACCATCCTGGTCGTGAGGACGCCCTCAAGGATTTGTTCGTCATTCTCGTTCCACACGCTCATCGCTGGCATAGTTTCGCCATCCGGGACAACGTCAGAGAGACATATATATATGCCGTCCTGGATGAACTACAGCAGTTGTCATTCCCTTTACTCACACGTGTCTCCCTGTCCAATGTCCCCATTTCACCACCCGAAGAACTGGCACCAAAGCCCGTATTCTTTCGTCAAGGAACCTGCCATCGCCTCAAGTATCTAAACCTCGTTGGAGACTTCACCGACGCAGCAAGCTTCCAGATACCTCTCAGCGTAACAACAGTATCCCTGGATTTTCGTTTTGACCTAATCGAAGAAGAGCAACATTGGATTCCAGACCTTTTCAAATCTTTCTCATGCTTGCAACTAACGTCCCTGACGGTTGCGGGCTATATCAGTAACTATCACCTTCCTCCGAACAGCATTCAGCTGCCACTGCTTGAAAAGTTTGTATGTAACCTCAGTCACGCGAAGGCATTGGTCCAGGCCATAGTGACCCCAAGTCTTTCTCACATGGAATGCCGTCATCCAGGCAGCTGGGGTGAATCACCAAAAAACATATTTACCGGGCTAGAATCCAAATTTACTGGGGTTCATTGCCTTGCCCTTTCTGAGTTGTACTCAATGTTTCAGAATTGGGATAGCACGGAAACGAAGGATATTTGTTTGGCATTCCCCAATATTCGTCATTTGATTCTTGGCAATGGGGATGCGGAGTTGATACTCCATCCTGATGTTGCTACCCACTGGCAATACCTCGAGAGCTTGACGATCCATAGCGACGCCAAGGACACATCAGGTCTTCTTGATCGTCTTCTTCCGTGGCTCAAGCGACGATGCGACTTGAGCCAACCGGTGATAAGGGTCAGATTCAAGGGTCCGATGAATGGTCGTGCGATCTCGTCATTATATGGAGCACTACATGGAGTTTGCACTTTGGAATGGTCGGGTGTCGTATACCATCCCGAAGTTGTGATTTGCGGGACCGCCGACGATCAGCCGTGGCTGGTGCGCATGTTTCACCCCATTTCCAAGTCAAAGCTTACTGTTCATCGACACAGGAACTGTTAGAGGTGTCTGGCCCATTCCCCAGCTTTACATGTCACCCAAGGAGTGTCATGTCCGTAAGGTCTACTCGAGCAGAATATGTACGTGGTTGCCGTAACCGGGAGCCCTCTTAGCCCTAGTGAACCGTTGGGCCTCTAGATATCTGACAATGTCGGTAATTGAGTCCCATGCCACTGTACGCGCTGGGTAAGCGATTCATTTGGCACTGACAAATGATCACTATATTAATGATTACCAACTGACATGATTTTGTCAGAGACGCCTTTGGGTTTCAACGGAATTCCATCATCCCGCAGAATTCAGCTGGTCAGCTAGTTCAGAGCATGGGGATCACTGCTAGGCCTGCTCGCCGGACTTCCACAGCTCAGCAACCCAAGGATCAGTACTTTTGAGGACTCTGAATAAGTAGCATTCTGGTTCACGTAACATGTCATTCGAAGCCGCGGGTGAGATCTGGTCCGCTGTTATTACCACAGTACATACGAATTTCGTGTGTACATTGACACCGCGGTTGGTCTACGTTGGGATGATCCCTACAGCTGTTATTCTTCACTTGCTCCGTGAACGTTGCCGAGGACTTCTTAGTTGCATAGCTCTGGTTGACGTTCCCAAGTGTTGTCGAAATGGCGGATATCGAATAACTTACAGCTGTGTGCGAAAACCTTGACAAAAGCAAAATATTTCGAGAGAGCGCGAGAGTTGTGCCGGAAAAGGAAATGTAGGGAAATGTAATAGTGCAGTACGCTACTAGCACTACCGAGCTGGACCCATACATCTACAAGACGGCCCAATAAAAGCATGCACCTCCTACAGTTTTTGAATTGCTTTTGAATGGTTGGAATTCTCGGAAAACAGCACGAGGTCATGAGCCCATAACGACTCGCTCAGGTTTGCAGATGTACCGATGGCATTGTATCGTAAATAGTTGCGGAACTCTGCACCTCATTTCGTTTCGAAGCAAGTTTCCGTTATCATCTTACGAGACAGACAAACGCTCTCGAGTGTCCGAGAGATTGACGAGGTGTGGACGAGGTAAGCATGTTGAACCACAAACCGAGTATAAGGTTGAGGGCAGAATTCTTAAAAAACATTTCCTCGATCAGAGTCAAATTACCCCTTGTTATTTTTCGAGCACGCCCTGTCAGTGGAGAGGGTGGCCAATTGACAGAACTGTTGAAATCATTACCAGTTATTATCACTTACATGTGATTGTTGTTCTAAGAATAGTTGTTCCATACTATTCTGATATGTTCTATTCTACCGGATTACCGGATAACACGTTCCTAGTAGAAAGACAGAGTAGTACCTATATGGAAGGTCCTCTTACTTACAAATATGGTAGTTCTTATTGTAGGTGCAGACACACCTGGTCCGTGCGCACCATAGAGGTATATATACCCTGTAGGATATACCACAGGATGTAATGAACAGAATATAGAGCTCCCTCTATACCATCCTCACTCAGAACTACTCTCCTACCTACCAAGATCAACACCAACTGAAACCTACATAAAGGCAAGTGCTCTGCCATCTTGCCCTCTTGACCCCAGATCCTCTGTGCAATAGGTTATGAGCCCTGCGTAAAATGGGTGCTTATCGTCTAACGGACAATAGATCATTGAGGAAGACGTTCGTCATTGACTATGCCGTTGAACGGACCTGAAGCGCTAGGTTGGGTGTTGGCCACCTTGATGCTTTCGTTCATTCTAGGCATTTGTCAGGCGGTTTATGTCGTAAATGCGGTTGGAGGTCCTTTTAATCTTGCATTGGTTTTATCTACTGTTATGTGGGGCACTTTTTTAGGCATCCCTACGTGGCATGGCATCTATTCCTCTTATCAGGAATATCGTATTCTCTTGGGGCGCTATCGTCAAGTGCGCATTCGTGTTGGTGTCCTTGTTGAGACCAGAACTCTGGAACCTCCTCGGATATCTCCGCCTTCTTATGAGGCACACGAATTTCAGGATTTGGATTACCAACCCGACCTTGACCCTGTTCCTCGATATCCTTTATCTCCTCCGCCTTATATGCTTGATCTTCCCGTTAATCAAAGGGAAATAAATGTCCACAAGCATTACATGGACTGGCCCCAACATCTTATTGGGCCAAGTGCTTTCTATGAAAATCCGGTTGCTCCTGATTTGCTCGGAGGACGTCCCAATAACCTCCTTGAGCTACTTCCTTCAACTCCTGATGGGGATGACGAGGATCCGAACTGGTTATCCGAGTTCAATCTCTTGTAGTTGCGTCCTTTCATCATCTCCTCTCGAGTTCATTCTCTGACGCACATTCTGGTATCCAGATGTCCACTGTCATAATCAACTGGAACGCACTCATTACCAAGCCTGTGTTACCTTCCTGACCTTTCCCTATCGCGGTTGAGCGTGAGACTGCCATCGCCTTAGAGAAAGTGAGTATGACGGAAGAGTACTCACACACCAGGTACATCAAGCACATTATAGGATATATCGAAGCCCTATACCACGAAAAAGCCAACCACTGGACACTGCAAGCATTTCACAATGTTTCTTTAGAAAATATTCTGAAAAAATGGAGGAAAGAGATACTCTTTTATTTTGGATGTTTGGAAAGAAAAAATGCAGAAATAATGTTTTATTTCCTTCCAAAAAACATGAATTGATGCTAATACCACTTAGAGTAGAAGCTAATGGGCACTACCATTAATCCATGTTTCTGCACAGAAAAGAGAAAATTATATTTGCATTTTTTCCAACAAATTATCCAACATAAAAGAGTATCTCTTCTCTCCATTTTTTCAGTATATTTTCTGAAGAAAAATTGGTAAATGCTTGCAGTGGGAGAAGGGTAGCCTACGGAGATCATGAAAAAGCCTTTTTCTTACGAACACCATCGCAAAATTCCGTCGTCCCTGCTATCACCATGGAATACTCCTGGTCGACTCTAAAACGCCCTGATGACTTCGACTTCTCCTCACCATTCTACGACCCTCGCACGCATATTTCCTTCCATTCCTATCTTGTCGATTGCCTTCCAAAGCTTTCTCCTGCATCAACTCCGCATGCCATAGCTAACTTTAACGGTGTAGATATTCCATCGTTTACTTATGAAGATCCATCCATCCATACCATTCCTGCTTTCACCATCACCAACGACATCTTCTTCTATTTCAAAGGAAGAGTCCATCCGTCCTACAGCTTCCAGGAATTTGCTGGATTCATCCCCTCTCTTTGGGTTTGGAACCGCCATCTGGAACACACTTTCTGAGGATCTTGGAATTCCGATAAAACAACCCTTGAGTGCACTCCTGGATATCTCTGGAATTGGACGAAAAACAGTGAACAGCAAAGAGATCCTAAAGTTGTATTATCCTTACAAGATCTCAAAAGTAGTATCAATTTGGAGCGAAGGACGTGGTATGACGAAGAATCCCAACAACTTTGTTGGAGATCTTATGGCAGAGTTACGCACTGGATCCTATGGCCCAGCAAGTCGACAATTTTACTGGACTTACAATGTGCAATGGATAAAGGTGATGGAAAAGATTTGTTCTCTCGGCCCTCCAGAGGAATCTATTCCAGACGTTGTCAGTGAGCATATGCAAACCATGCTGCCAAGGATTTATCTGCTTCCAGGAAATTTTCCTGAAGCATATGCCGGTTATGGACGAACAGGACTTTATTTTAGCGATATTACAAATATGCCTTTCGTAAATGTCTTTCAACTTATGTGCCATAAATCCCAGCGATATAGTCAGTTCATTCTCCCATACTCCATTGGAATCCATGGAGGAATTGCGTTAAGAGATGAACGAACTACTTACTCACTTCATGAAATTGGTTATCCACATTTACTGGCATATCATTATTTCGAAGAATTGGAATTCCAAAACTTCGAAAAGTTGATTATAGACAAACGACGCTATACTAGAAAAGGCTATTCAACTCCGATAAAGAAAACCAACCCACGGTCTTCTGGAAAACTGAAGACACACAAGAAAAGACCTTCGCAACGCCAATGACAATCCTTCTGTTGCGCAGCTCTGGAATCCACTGCTAGCGATCAGGTTCTTGATGACATACTAATTCTAGAATTCTTCTACTTTTACTATGGCCGATCAAAAGGAAACTTCAGCCTCCAAGAACATCCCTCGCCTTAATGGCTCAAACTACTCTTCTTGGAAAGCTATGATAAAAGGATATTTTCTAACTCTTGATGTCTGGAACGTCGTAAATGGAACAGAAACTTGTCCAGATCGGACAGTAAATGCAAATGCCGCTGCCATTAAACTCTGGGACACCAGAAATAGCCAAGGAATGGGCACAATTCTTTTATATTGTGACCCTGTTATATCTGTATCTTTGGAATCCAAAGATACCGCTTATGAAATGTGGACCGCTTTACAAGCCTCCTACGGAGCCCCTACTGCTGTATCAGCATATATGGACTTTTTGAGACTGCTCAAAATTCAGATCAACCCTTCTGATGATTTGGGATCCAAACTCGCAGACACTGCAAGCATTTCACAATTATTGTTCAGAAAACATGCTGAAAAAATTGAAGAAAGTGATACTCTTTTTTGACAGCTGTTTTCAAAGAGAAAAGGCAAAAATAATACTTTCTTTTCTTTGCATGACTTTCCACAAAACATTGATTGATGGTAATACCCATTAGCATAGAAGCTAATCAGCACTACCATCAATTCATTTTTTTGCACAGAAAAGACAAAGAAAACAAAATATTATATTTGCATTTTTTATGTGAACACAGCCCAAATAAAAGAGTATCTCTTCTTTCCATTTTTTCAACATATTTTGGCAAGAAAAATTGTGAAATGCTTGCAGTGAGAAGTAAATATGATTCTCGGGTCACTTGTGACCCAAAATATTACCTTATCCGAACCCGTCCAATGTATGATGCTCTGTGGAGCATTCTCAGATAAATGGGGAGCTGGTCCCACGAACATTTTGTCCTCGGTCAAAACAGAAGATCTCAGAATGGCAGACGTCGTTCCACGACTAAAAGAATTAGCGTCACATCGGACTGGGCAATCCAATTTGCCCAAATTAGAAGCAAATAATGCCGAAGCCAGTTCATCTCAGATTTCCTCACAACCACTTATAAATCGTCTCTCAAAACCACCGCATTGCCGTAAATGCCACGGAAATCATCTGACAGAACAGCATATTGACAGACAACAAAATTTTAGAGGAAGAGGAAGCTTTAGAGGTCGAGGAGGTTTCCCTCCACGGAGCGGAACACCATATCCTCCCAACAATCAACAACAACAACAGCCTCAGGGACAGCCAAAGGGCAAACAGAGAGCATGTCGGACTTGTGGTCGTGGTCATGGTCGTGGCAGGTTTGCCGCCACCGACTATACCGAAGAACCTGAGGAATCCCAGGAGTATGACAATTACGACCAATATAACGAGGAATATGATCAAGGATATGAATCCTATCATATAAATTTACAAACGATTATTGATGATGCCTCTCATTTTGAGGAGTTTAACGATGAGATCACTCCTGTCCTGGTTCTTCAGAATGAAGAATCACATACAGTTGAGTATGTTGATGAAGCTCTTCCTGGAACAACTGTTAATCTGCCCTGTCAATGTCAAATGTGCCTTTGAACAGTATCCCGACTACATCTACGGGTACTACCGGATCTGGCCACACAACGTGGTCTTCAAACTATGGAGAGGAGGAGATGGACATCTGCTGACTTCGGAAACCGAGTCAATGAGCCCTCTGACACCAATCCTAGTTTTAATAGATCCGGAAGTAGAATGGAGGATACCTCCACATACGGCACTAGTAATGAGAGAAAGGAATGCGTACAGAGCATTCATAAAAAGGTTAAGGGATCTAGGCATAACCATCCTAGAGTAACGGTATCCTTACAAGATTTTCATGCTTCAGTAACCGAGCATAAATATCCCAAACCGATACGATACGTACGACTACCTGATGATTATGAACTGGACCCTACAATTGAGGGTGCCTCTGGTTTTTCTTACGGCATTAATGATGATGCTTTTGATGCTTATCCTTGTGATTTGGAAACCAATCACGTCATCAATAAGGTATCCAAGAATTGTATGTGGATGTTGGACTCAGGATGCACAAATCACGTGACTCCTTGTCGAGCTGACTTTATGACTTATAAACTGTTTCCTAAACCAGCTTTTGGACATACCGCTGGACATGAACCTGTCAAATTATACGGAAAAGGAACCATTGTATTAAAGTTGGAATCCAACAACTACCTGACACTATGAGATGTAATTCATGGAGACTTCTCCAAACGCCTATGTTCACAAAACCAACTTTTAAAGTCTGGTTATAAAAGCTATGCAATGAAAATGCATGAGGTGATTCGTACTCCCAATGGTCATGAAGTCCTCAAGGCAACATGCTTGTCTACTTCGTGGTTGCACTGGTTCTATGGAGTTCCTGTCCATTCCTCCAGTGCCATTAAGACCGTAGACCTAGGAACAATCGAATTGGATTCATACACACTTTGGCATAATCGCCTTGGTCATCCAGGCATATCTGTTATCAAAAACTGTTCTCGCCATGTTTCCAGATTTCCTGCTGAGCTAATCGTGAAATCCTTACCTATCTGTCGAGGATGTGCCTCTGGCAAAATGACATCCGATCCATTTCATGCTTCATCCAAACGAGCTTCTACTCCCTTAGAATTGGTTCATGCAGACCTTCTTGAATTACCTGTTGAGTCCTATTATCGAGCATGATACGTCTTTACCCTACTTGATGACTACTCCTCTTTTGGTTTTTGCCTTTACCTCCGACTCAAATCTGATACACTGCCTCGCTTTCGTGATTGGTTATCCATTGTCGAACGTCAAACTGGCTGTTTCTTAAAGACTTTCCGTTCAGATTGAGGGGGAGAATTTATGGGTACTGAATTCAAATCGCTCCTCAACTCCAAGGGCATACTTCATGAACTGTCTATTGTGGACCAACCACAACAAAATGGACGAGCAGAACGCTTTAACCGTACTATCCTTGAAAAAGCTGGATCAATTTGTCATCATGCTTGCATACCAAAATGCTATTGGAACTTTGCCTTTGATACTGCCTTACACGTATATAATCGCACTCCATTGCAGAGATCCCTTTGGAAAACACTGTGCGAATTATTCCTAGGCAAAATACCCGACATATCCTACTTCCGAGTCTTTGGATGCTTAGCCTATGTTTGGATTCCCAAAGATCAAAGAAAAGACAAGTTAGAACCCCATGCCTTGGAAATGACCTTCCTTGGCTATGAACCCAATACAAAGGGATATCGGTTCTTACATGGCCAGAGAATAATAATTGCAAGGACTGCAAAATTTGCCGAAGAACTTTTTCCTTTTTGTAGTACGAATTTAGGAAAGGAGAACAAATCTGATAACTCAGACCTTATCCCTGTGACAAACCAAGAACCAGTAAAAACTAACGTGCCTACCAATGATGATTGGATGGATAATGGGCCTGATCAGCCAATGGACGAGAGACCCCAATCTCGACCACAAACTCCAAATCTTGAACAAGACCCACTGCAGAATAATGGTGAAGGTGACCAGGATGCTGAAAATCTGCATATACCACCAAGGGAATTCCCACTGAGGGCAAATCCGCATACCGATCGAAATGCACCACAACTATGAGAAGAATGGTTGCAACATCCTCATAGACCTTTTAATGTACCTGCTGAACCAAGAAGACCTCTCGTTATTGCTCGGGAAAACCCCAGAATTCCTCGAATGAGAATACCCCCACGACGACCTGGAAATGTTTATGGAGAAAGACAAGATCCAGTCAAAATCGAAAAGGAGATTCGAGAGAAACGAGATGTCATCCATAAAATGGTTGATGATAGCATTCAAGCTACAGTGAGTGAAAAAACGTGTGCAATGTTTGGCTGTTTTGTACTAAGTCCAGTGTAGTGCCATGAGGCGTGGGAATCCTGCTTAGCCTTGGTGAGGTGGGTGGTAGTACTCGCTCTTGGCTACAAAATGGTCCCAGGGTCACATGATTTGGTGCAGTAGTCATTGAGATATGTCCATTATAAAACAGCTACACCATTGCACACGTTTATTCACTTTTGAAAAGTGAGGGGTATTTGGGGAATATCAGTACTTGGTATAGCCTCCTTTTGCTTTAATCACTGCCTCCACCCTCCTAGGCATGCTTTCAATCAACTTCTGACACTCTTCAGCTGGTATATTGTTCCACTCCACCTGAGTCCTCTCCCACAACTCCAGTATTCCCTTGGGAGGATGCTCATACTCTGCAAGCCTCCTCTTGAGGTAACCCCAGGCATGTTCTATGGGGTTGAGGTCAGGGGACTGTGCAGGCCATACCATAGTCCTAAAATCCTGCTCCTCTAGCCACTCCTTGACCTGTTTGCAGGTGTGCTTGGGGTCATTGTCCTGCTGGAAGATGATGTCAGGAGGATGGAGACCATAATACTCAAGGGAATCTTGTAGTTCATCCTTCAAAATTTGGAGGTAGAGGTCTCTGTCCATCCTACCATCAATCTTGGTGCCATACCCAACACCCTCCCAGGTCATACAGCCCCACATCATGAGAGACCCTCCTCCAAACTTCAGTGTCCCCTCTACTAGCCTATCATTCAGCTTCTCCCCTGGCTTTTTCCATGCCCATTTGCACCCATCTGACCCCAGGCGATTAATTTTAGTCTCATCAGACCATACCACCCTCTTCCAGTCCTCCAAAGTCCAATCTTTATGGGCATAGGCAAAGTCCAACCTTGCCTTGCGATGCTTGGCAGAGAGGATAGGTCGTTTTCACTTTACCACAGCCTTCATACCAGTCTTCTTCAGGTGCTGGTGGACAGTATTTGGGTGGAGGGGCTGTTTGATGATATTGGTGAGAGTTTTGGTCACCTGGACAGCATTGTCTGCCTTCTGAGTTGAGATAAGGTGGATGGCATGGTGGACATTAGCAGGGGAAAGCTTGGATGGATGACCTCCAGTGGACTTTTGCAGGCTGGAATGCCCCTTGGAACAAAGCCTAGAGATGGTATAGTGATGTAGGCCAGTACTGGAGGCAATAGAGGAAGGAGAATGACCAGAATCAAGCATAGTGAGGATAGTATTCCTTTGGGTGGAGGAGATGGATCTCATGGTGGTAAAGGTTGGAAATAAAGAAGTGTGTGAACTTGTTCAAACTCAGACACAATGTTTATATGTGTATCTTTGTTTGTAGGACCAAACAACCACAATTATCTCTTCATTTGACTCAGATTTTACTTCCAGCCCAAAAGTGAATAAACGTGTGCAATGGTGTAGCTGTTTTATAATGGACATATCTCAAGGACTACTGCACCAAATCACATGACCCTGGGACCATTTTGTAGCCAAGAGCGAGTACTACCACCCACCTCACCAAGGCTAAGCATGATTCCCACGCCTCATGGCACTACACTGGACTTAGTACAAAACAGCCAAACATTGCACACGTTTTTTCACTCACTGTATTAAACAAAAGACTTCTCAGCAGAATCCACCACAAACACAAGAAGAAGCACAACAACCTGAAGCAGGACCTTCGTGTTTTCTGGGAGCACAAACCGATGAGAGCACAGATGCCTCATTCGTGACTTTATTAGCTGCGTGAATTAAACAAGCACCGGAACAGTTTAGGGATGTATTAAGACTCCCGAAAGCTGAACAAACCCTTTGGTTTGACGCAATGAAGGATGAAATAAAATCGATCAAAGAAAGAAAAGTTTGGACACTAGTGGATCCTCCTCCAGGACGTAAACTGGTCAAATCAAGATGGGTCTATGCTATAAAAAGCGATGGTCGTCACAAAGCCAGACTAGTAGCAAAAGGCCTTACACAAGAATATGGGATAGACTTTGAAGATACTTTTTCCCTGGTCGCATGCTTCAAGACAGTGTGAATCCTCCTAGCTCATGCAGCGCAGCATAATTGGGACATAGAAGCATTAGACGTGAAAACTGCCTTCTTATATGGCAAGCTAGATGAGGAAATCTATATGGAACAACCAGAAGGATTTAAAATAAAAGGTCAAGAGCACAAAGTTTATCGGTTGCTGCGAGCACTATATGGCCTAAAGCAAGCAGCACTCTCATGGAACAAAGAACTACATCAATCACTTCTTCGGATGGGTTTCCTCCAATCAAAAGTAGATGCCAGAGTATATTATTATCACTCAAAAGCCAGAACAGTGATATTCTTGGTCTATGTTGACGATGGACTTTTCCTCGCATCACACAAGAATTTACTTCGAAAGAAGAAAGACAAGTTTATGAAAACTTGGGAATCAAGGGATCTTGGCGAAGTAAAGGAATATCTCGGGATCCAGATAAGAAGGAATCGCCAAACCAATGAAATTTGGTTAGACCAAATCCCATATGTTCAAAAGGTCGTCAAACAATTCGGAATGGAGCATGTGACTTCTACTCGCACACCTTTACCTTCTGGATATATTCCCAAAAAAGCTCCAGAAAAATACCAATCAAATTCTCAGCTTCGATCAAGATATCAATCGGTTATTGGATCACTTTTATATATGGCTCTGGGAACCAGGCCAGACATTGCCTTTTCGGTTATCCGAATGTCACAATATATGTCAAATCCAACCGATCTCCATTTAAAACAGGCATTACATATAGTTTGATACGTGGCATCCACACCGAACCTTTGCCTCCATTATCATGGAAAAGAAGCTAGAATTTATGGTTTTGCAGATTCCAATTGGGCCTCGAATAAAGATACTCATCACTCAACTACTGGCTTTGCCATGTATTATGGCAACTCCCTTATTTCGTGGAGATCCCGAAAACAAAAGACAATCACTCTCTCTTCCACTGAAGCAGAATATATGGCGATGTGCGATTCTGCCAGGCAAATCAAATGGCTTGATATGCTCTTCAGAGAATTGTCCTTTAACATGGATAAAACTATCCTTTACTGTGACAATATGGGTGCATGCTTCATTGCAGAAAACCCAGTCTCAGATGGACACTCAAAACACATTGACATCCAATGGCATTTTGTCCGCAAATGTGTAGAAGAAGGGTTATTTGCCATTGAATATATTAATACCACTCGACAAAGAGCTGATGGATTAACCAAGTCCTTAACCTGGCAAAAGTTTGAAGAAAATCGCTCGTCATTAGGTTTGGTGAACCAACCTATCTATGTAGAGCAAGGGGGAGTGTTGAAATCATTACCAGTTATTATCACTTACATGTGATTGTTGTTCTAAGAATAGTTGTTCCATACTATTCTGATATGTTCTATTCTACCGGATTACTGGATAACACGTTCCTAGTAGAAAGACAGAGTAGTACCTATATGGAAGGTCCTCTTACTTACAAATATGGTAGTTCTTATCGTAGGTGCAGACACACCTGGTCCGTGTGCACCATAGAGGTATATATACCCTGTAGGATATACCACAGGATGTAATGAACAGAATATAGAGCTCCCTCTATACCATCCTCACTCAGAACTACTCTCCTACCTACCAAGACCAACACCAACTGAAACCTAAAGGCAAGTGCTCTGCCATCTTGCCCTCTTGACCCCAGATCCTCTGCACAATAAGAACAATATTCCTCTAGTATCTGTTTGCCAGCAATAGCAGCTGATGGATAAATTACAAAGAGCAATGCATATATCCTTGAGTTCCCAGCCAGAATCCCAGAGATGGATCGCGAGGGGACTCCTTGAGGCTAATATGACGATAGGGAATGGAGGTGTGCAGCACCAGAACAACGAGGCGGGGGTCGAACGGCAGTGCCAGCCTGACTGCCAGTAGCATACTGTATGTACTATTACATTTCCCTACATTTCCTTTTCCGGAACAACTCACGCGCTCTCTCGAAATATTTTGCTTTTGTCAAGGTTTTCGCACACAGCTGTAACGAATGATGCTACACTGCTGATGCGATGGCGGCCGTTCTCCGGCCGAAAGTGGCCCTTGCAGCTTGCTCACCTACCGACTGGCGATGCACGCCTATGTTGCGCACGTGTTTTTGGATTATTGCTAGCATTTCATAGGACATAGGTCACTTATCTCATCCTTACTGTCTGGAGTCTCGAGCCTGTGACTTGCATAAACATGAAGAGGTATGCTACATGCTTTGTGGTTGACCACACTACGTAGTAATAGTACACGGTCAATCGACGATGAAATGTCGCGAAGGGAACTGAACTAGAAGTTGTCTTGCAAACATAGAGTCACTATTACCTTGGGCCCATTTTCAGTCGGCACCACGTGGGACGACTTATCCCCCGCATGACATAAGTACGAGTGCTACCGCAGTCTGTACGACATGGCAAGTGTAACGTAGAGCGTTTGTAGGCACAAGTCAATCGGCCTACGGTTCTCGGGAAGCGGGGAGTAGAGAAGTCCCCAATGGATCGTTGATGTAAGATGATCTCAGGCAACATCCGTTGAACTGAGCTGAACTCGAAATGGGCTCGCTTCGACCCGAAATGTAGCAGTTCGGAGCAGTGTGAAGTACAGTATGTTCAATCGAAATAGGACCGAAGCAGCGACACGTTGGAAGAGAGTATTGGCCGACCTTGTTCAGGTTCCATTCGACTTAGTCCAGCTCGCGGCAGCACTAACAGGGCGGGATCAGAACATTCACATATCACGCATTCATTTCAGTCCTCTCGGAGCTGTTATCAAAACCGGAGTCAGGGTATACTTCACAAGACCTCGGATGATAATATTAGTGAAGAGGTTGGAAGGCCTTGTAGAAGATACACGGCGCGATATGCATAGCGGGTACACCAAGTATCAGTTACAGGATCCGAGCAGTGTGACCCCCGTCGCAGTAAACCTGTACGGTTGTTTACATTCAAAGCAGAGCATACTGGTATGGTTACTATGCATTGCTGCAATAAAGACACAAGCGTAGACCACGAACAATAAATACCAGCTAGCAGGCGTATCACGATTTCAATAACCACGGTTTGTTCGCGCTTGTCCAGTCGTCTATGATTTTCCAGAAGTGTGCAACCACCGATTTGTCGATGTGTCTCCGGTGTGGGTCGATCTGACAATAAAGACATCAGAGTCAGAAGATCTCGATAACTCGGGGGAATGAATGTGGAGGAACCTTGAGTTCGGTCACATTCCAGTCCTTGATCTTTGGATTGGGGGGATCGTTAGACCATGTAACGTATATCCCTTTGACTATTAGTCGTCAGTACACAACAAATAGAAAAAATAAATGAGGTGAAAGTGAAAAACTAACAAAAGTACATACCATGATGGAACAACGTCCGCGGATCGCTCCACTTGTACGGTCGGAACTGCCACACCTGACCTGTGGTCATCACACACACGACACGTTCCCAGGCATCCGCTCCGAATTTTTGCAGGGCATCAGTACTGTCGACGACGAAGTACCTTTGAATGGCTCCGCTTGAGGGCGGCGCAGATGCTGTCCCGGATACGGTAGGAGGTGTCCGCCGCCGGTCAATGTGGATAACATCTTCAGCACGGGGGTTCCCTGCTGATGCGGCACGTTCACGCGCGGATGCAGACGCTTCAAAACTGGTCACACATTAGTTTTATCGACTGCGCGAGTGGAAGGCAAAAGGACCTACACAGATTCTTGTAAGAAACGCTTCACGTTGTACATTGTTATCAGGGCTGTAGGAGAAGAGGATATCATGATGATGGGGAACATATTCCCTGCGAAAACGAGAAAGGATTAGAGTTCTACTCGTAGAGCTTACCGTAAACACATCGACACCTACTGGCTTTGCGGGCCTGCATGGGTGGACCAGTAGAAGGAGTGGGAACTGACACTGCCCCCGGTTTCGTTTCTCTCGATTTCTTCAGTTTCTCGCTATAACTTGAAAGCAAGGCTGAAAAGTTCTGAGAGACCAAGTTACTCATCATGCAGCGTGGCTAACGAAGAACAATTGACGTACGTTGGGTTTTACACCCCTCAGCACCGTGTTTCTGTCACGAAGCTCGACCTCGTCGACTTGGATCCGTTTAACTACTTCAAGATCATGAGAATCAGGGACGTAGCGTCGTTTCGAGGGCGATTCTAAGTCTGTAGTGTTGGGACGTGCAGCTCGTTTGGGTGTTGATGATGATGCGTGCGCTGCAGGACTTGGACGAGACGGCGTTCCCGGCGGGGTCGTAGAATCTGTAAGCAATACACAAATATAATTGCGGCGTGTGCGTGTTGGGATGGTGGATTGTATAAATACCTGTGTCGAGTGGCTTTATTCGATCCGAGTCTGCCACTTTCCCTTCCAACCAGTCCACTACGTTCTTTCTCTCGGTCACGCTCACAAATCCGACTGTCAACCCGTTTTCCCTAGCCTGTTTCATGTACTCCGCGCCTGGAGCATCGCGGAGAAGCCATGCCAGATAAATAGCTTCGAGTGTGTAGAAGTCGCTGGGAGATGCTGCATTGGGCACGCCTGGTTTCGAATACCGTGTGGGAGTGGACTTTGGGAGCGACACTGAACCGAGGGAAAGGTGAGTCGCGTTGAGGAGCATTGAAGTAGGTTCGTTATTGCTAAGGTATGTTATGGGTGACTTGGACTTGACAACCTGCCTTAGGGCGAGCAGAGCATCGCTCGTCATCGTCATCGACATTGTTGAGTGCGACATCCAACTTAGCGCTTGCTGCTAGCAACGATACACAAGTTCTGATCACGTGTTATATTACGTAATGGAGGTCACAGAAGAATTGCATATGTGGTGTCCTCAAGGAGTCCCGACAAGTTGCGGATGTGGATGGAGTCTCGGTCAATATCAAGCTTATGTGGTTCCTTTCTGACGTGCTCTAACGCGAGGGCGTGGTCGAGATCGTCAACGAGACTGGGAGTCGCGTTTGGCGCCTAGGTTGCATGACGATGTCAACTTTTTTGTGGGCTGAAGTCGTCAGAGTAGGTACGCACCATCAACGCCGAACGACTTGTCATTTCACATAGCACAAACATGGTATCAAAGCAAGCATTTGACCACTCCAGTATGCAGTGTTCGTCATAGAGGCGTTCACACAGCCTCGAAATCACGGTCAGGTCTGGTTTTGCATGCTCGACGATATCAAGCCTGATCCGTAATTTAGGCAGCCCAGCATCGAGTCGCCGCCTGAGCCACATGATTAAATTATCCAGCGATCCAGTAGTTTCTTCGGTCAGTTTATGGATGGTAAAACGCTCGAGTTGTTGCCAGTGAATGACGGTCGAGTTCCCCCTCGCGGGGAAATTAAGCCCTCTTTCCAGTGTTAAATGACGAATACCTGGAAAAGCCAAACACAGAGCCTCGGTTGCGGACCAAATTATTGCTAAGGAGAGAATAAGATGTTCGACACTGCTAAACTTCAATTGGAGGTCGTCGAAGGTGTCCTTTGGTGGTCTGTCCCAGTAGGGAGGATTATATTCGAAGTATTTGAGTTTGGGAGCCACGATAGCATGTATGAATACCTTCGCGTGAGCGATATTGCACGCCAGAAACTGACAATCAGCAAGGAAGCTACCCCCAAGTGAGAGTACAGTCAAAGTCTGGCGTAAGGAAGAGTTCAGAAGTGGAGGCCCAGTGGGTTCATTGCTGAAGACGCTGGGGGGGATCCGAAGAGTTGGCGAGTTGATAAAGCGACCTTCGAACTGCAGATACTTTAGGGAGGGGAAACGGTCATGCCGAAGCGGGTCCAGTAATTGTTCTTCCCCAATTATGGTGCCGCCGCGAGGCCTGTGCAGCACCATAAGCTTAATGAGCGAGGGAAACCTCAGATGATCGAGTCGCTCGAGAGCGGAAGATACGTAACACATCCCTACGTCGTTGCTGATTGCGAAACTGCGCCAACGGTAAGCAGAAGGGACAACGACGTCGAGCAATGCAAAGAAGCCCCTTTTACTCCAAACATCAGCCGTCTGTCTGGGCCATTGATCAACTACGACGTCGACGAGACATTCTGCGCTCCTCCTTACATAAGCCTGCAGGAGCCCTTTACCCCATGTTGGAGTGACTTTGATGTAAGTCCAGAGAGACGGTGAGTGTAAAACTATGCCTTTCCAACGACGCGAGACGCCTGCCAACTCCCGTTTCCAGAGGCGGTGCACATGGCATAAACCCAACTTTTCTGCAGTGGCAAGGAGGGAAAGCTCAAAAATGCGTGAAAGCAACTCGTCGGGGAGACGATCGATGGGAGCTATGGGTAGCTGTTGGACGAGTTCTTCAACCTTGGATCTCTGTGCCCGAGCCGCGGAACGGACGCTGTAAAACTGTACGAGCAGATCGTGTGCTTGTCGTTCCAGCGCAGTGAGCATTACTCGTGCTCGCCTGAGTTCGTCCATGGCTCCTGCCAGCTTGTTGCTGTCACAAGCATTAGTACCACTGCCGGAGTGACGCCTGTATGACATCAGACACTAACGATCGTGAAGTACTCTTGTAAATAAATAAATAAATAAAAACAGAGAAAAGACGCGTGTCTTCCCTAAACCCTTAGATCAGCTGAAGGGAGACCAGTACTTAACTCATGACGGAAACTCTTTCCTTTTCGGTCGACCTCTTCCAAGCAAGGTTGATGCCGCCGCTGGCCAGGCTGTGGCCACATTTCCGGAGTCTCCAATCTTTACATGGTGGTACGGAAGCGAGTGGATTATCCGAGACTGGGGTAGCCCTAGACAAGATGAAAGCAATCGAATTACATCTTACAGTCATAATGAGTCACGATACTAAAACGCTTCCATTGCTGGTACCGGGCAGCTAAGCTCTAAGCACAGCCGCAGATTTTTACATTTTCGAGACTAGAAATGGACTCGAGAACACCAAGCGATTGGCAACTGCTGGTATATACATAGGTCCAAGTTTGGCCAGGACCAGTGTGGACTGAGAAGTTACAGAATTCATGGACGTGGTTACTACACATATACTACAGTGGCACTAATTATCTGCAAACACCTTCTCCACTCTCCCACATACTTTTTACCGTAGATGCCGACTTGATCCACGAGCTACTCAGTGACCGCCACGAAGCTGGTAATAAACGTCCGAATCGTGCAAAGCGAGGACTACGGCAAGATAAAGCTTGGAAACAGAAAAGAGCTCACGGACGGAAATCTGACGGCTAGATGGAATCGAGAGAGTATGGACGGATGAATGGCGAGAGAAGAGGACTGTTGCCAGCACACTAGAGGCTACAAACATACAGGAAAAAAGGAGAAGAAGCATGAGGGGAGTTCAACACCATCACTCATCATCGAAAATAGTCAGCGTATAGCTCCAGCGTCTAAAAAGCCAGGAAGATCACCGTAGGTTGTAAATAGGCGTGATCATACAAGTACCCGATTCAGCTCGATCAATCTTACGGAACAGACACAAAGAACATACCTGAGGGTCATGTGTGAGAACCACGCCACCGTCTACATGGATTGTGAACATGCGATAAGGAAAGTAGAGAACCATAGAGCCTAGAGACCTGCATCATCGGCGATGGCGTGGGAAAGAGGAGATTTGACATAGTAGCGCGTTACGGCTTTCTTCCAAGGAAGTGGTCTCGAAGTCTCATTCCTGCGAAGCACCATCTGAGCAACGAGCTGTGCCATGCCGGCGGTCGGCTGGGGGCGGTATAAGCAGGGTGACGGCTGCTGTTGGTCGCCATTCGGTTGGTAGTCGCCATTGTTACTGTTACCGTCACCGCTGATACCGACGCCGTCGACGCTACGACAGCTCTCCGAGCTCTTCTCCTTCCGACATTTTACCACCTTGTCAGGGAATTTGAGACAAAGGAGTGCCCCTATTTCTTTACTCCGCTCAGCGTCCCGTTTCCTTCCCCTCTTAGCTTCCGCCTGTGTACTTGCACGACTTGCGTCAGGGAAGGTCTTCTCACCAGCCATGTACCTTCTCCGCATGTCGAAGAGTTGCGACCCTTCGGGTGGCAAGTCTGAGAGCAATCTGAGATCATCTGGCGAAGGTGAACGGACCGCCGGTATGTCTTGAGGGTCGTCGATGAGTAAAAGCGGCTCTGAGTCGTTAGTGCCATAGCGGGGATCGAAGGCGATCGGGAGTAGGCGGTCGTCAGTGTTAGCCCCGGGGAGACCGAGTAGAGGGTGACCAGGGGAGAACGATGAGTCTTCTGACGAGTCACTCATCTGAACATCCTTGATGTCATCGTCCTCAGGGAGGGACGTGTGACGAGGAAGTGGAGAGGATGGAGTCTCCAGATCATCGGCACACAACACCGGGGATGGTATATACGGTGTGGGACTCTGTGCAGGCATATGATGAACATCATACGGCGACCAGTGTATTTCGACGGGACGGAGCTCATCAATCTCGAGGAGCGAGGATGGCCCATCTTCAGACACTAAAGGCAGGCCTGAGACCATCTTAACGGAATCAGAACATTCAAATTCTAGCAGGGAAGACGGCGCGTGAGGTATGAACGAAGGGTGCGGGTTAGCTGAATCAAAAGTTGTGTCAGAAGGGGAAAACCCTTTCTCTCCGAATGGCAGCCAAAACGACCGGATGTGACCAGAATGAGGAGGTGAATCTGACATAAAACTAAGCTGACCATGCTGGTCCGAAGAACCCTGCGATTCCCACATCGGAGAGATGGGTGAAAGTGGTAAGTCTATATCAACAGTGGACTGCGAGGATCCAGATGGGCTACCAAAGAGCTCATCGCCATCGAAGTCGTGGTCCGAGTCTTGAGTGTCTTCCTCTGCGAAACGCACGTCTGCATCACCATCTGAATCGGGGAGATCGAAGGTGGAATGAGGCAACGTCGGGGGTGGCGTGAGCGGCCCATGATATGCGAGGTCCTCCCGACGCATGACGACGGGAGAGTCCAAGATGCAGGGTAGCTGGGCAGAATAAAAGGGTAAAGATTCGCCGATTCGTTCTGGTAATGAGGCGGTAGCTTTTGAAGGTGGTGGGGACGGATATACCTCAGTTGGATCAGTGACAGAGAACCTGGTGGTGCCGCCTTGCACCGCGTGGTTACGGGCAAGACCGCTATGAGAACAATCTGAGTCGGAGTACAACGCGAGGAAAGAGGATTCGTCTATATCACCAGCACCCCAGGAATGGGAGCAGTGTGGCGCAAAAACGAGAGCCGGCAAGGAAGTCAACGAGGTAGACTCGCGCAGACCAGGTAATTTGTGGGGGTCCGAAGGTGAAGTAGCCATGGTATCCGTTGTTCCGCCTGGTTGTGAAACCCTAAAAAAAAGGGAACGGAAGACGGGGGTCAGCCACTGCGATGATTGACTTGAGACCAAGACAATAAAAAAAGAGATCTAAGCAATAAACAGACTTACGCATCAAAAGTAAAGGTGATAATCAGTACATCGCCTCGAAAGCAAGAAGAAAAGGCGAGTAGAACGACTCCAAGGTGGATCAAGCCGTGTCAGAGGCCGTTTCAAGCCTCGTGTTGGAGAAAATGTGGCTGAGCAACGTGCCAGTCGGCGATTGCCTTTGATGCGCATGTCAGTCTCATGCCCGGGCCAGAAATCCTCTTTTATCTGGTTTACATCAAAGGAACTGATCACGGTAGATATGATCTAAGAGAAACTAAATCCTTGCGGGCACATTCTCATTCAGATAGCCGTGATGGACTTATTCCCCGAAACCTAATGCAGACAGCATTCCTTCACCTTCTACGGCGTCAGGCTGCAGCTCGTGTATCGTCACCCTTCTTTCGACAGGCCGGTGCTACGCCCTACACGCTTCCACGCTCTCCTCCAGCGCCGCTTCGTCGTGGCTATGTATACCACGTTGAGCCCTGGAAAGTTTGAATACCCATCATCTCCTTCACCTTCGGCAGCAACCCCGCGTCAGGTGCGTGCATCCCTGCTGTATCACCGGGGACGTCATCAGAGAGGTTCTATCACTCTTCTGTAGGTCGTGGATAGAACTCTCCACTATACCACACGACCTCTGCACAGTTGCTGTACAGTGCGTGTAAGAATGCCGCTCCCGTTTGGAAGAACGGAACGTAGCGTCGTTTGCGGAAATAATGTATGACTGCAGGCTTGACACGTTGCACATATGACTCCGATCCGTCCGATGCAGAACGAACACCACCGCACATCGAGCTCAAGACATCATCTCGACTGCTAATCACTCCATATCCGTCCGTAATCGTCCACGCGCACAGCATGCGATAACCCACTCACATGCCTGAGCGTACCGCATTTGAGGCGGGTCCCTGGAAGATGGATTACGTAGTTGTATCTGCGATTTTAAGGTTGCACCTGATCGCCAAATATGTTGAAATCACCATTGATATAAATCTTCCACAGTGAGTGAGTTATGGCCAGAGTAGTGTACTAGCCAGTCGAACAAGCAAGAGAAAAGTTTGGGGCCCTCGCTAGACGGTGAGGACTTAGTCTGACCAATATTGCGATCATTGATTATAGACCGACATTTGCGTACAAGCATGAGTCGTGCCCTGAGCCAGACGTGCCTCTATGGCACATTCATCGGCACTTGCATCTCCACCTCTTTTGGTCCTGACGACGCGGAGGTTTGGAATTTGCCGATATAGTTGTTGAAAGTGGCTCCGAGGTCTTTGTCACGCACGACGATGGACAATGTGGCAGACGCGGGGTCAATTTTCACCTTCCATATCTCAATCCCAAACTGGTGATTGCGTACCGGGTTTGACGGAGGATCTAAGGCGACTTTAGTCCGATGGGTACAGTGTGTGCTATACGCACCATAGCACTCGTACGTATGAAAGTTTGTCATGCAAATTTGCTGCAAAATATGAATCCGCCGACCCGACCAAGTCCGTCCTTGGGATTTCTGAGGCGCCGACGAACTATGGAAACCAATGGATATAGTATGAAGGTACGACCGCAGCCCGCAGTCGTATCCAATTCAGTCCATCGCGAAGCCATCAAACGGCTTACCTGGATAACAATATCAACGTACTCTGTACGGATTCCGAGCTGACTTGCGGCGACGTTGATGCGTTGAGGACATGCAGCATCCTTGGCCCTTCGGCGAAGGCATGTGCGCATTCAACAACGTTCGCCACACCTTGCGTGACATTTTTTAAGTCACACACAACTGAGCCTGCGACAATGTTAATGAATGTCGAAGAGGCACAAAATCGGTTTCACCCTACATAGTCTGGGCACTGGGCAAGAGGGTCGAAGAAACCCAAGAACTGGGTTAAGGTTGAAGGCGGTGTATGGGGCAGACGTCTGGGCCGGCTGCCGTTTGTTACCTGCTGATTGTCTCCAGTGAAATAAGCCCGTCGGAGTGTGACCGTTAATCGATTTCGTTGATCAACGTAGTGGACTAAGTATCAGTGTCACCACCCACAACCTGGCAAGCCATGTTTCCCGCAATGACGAAAGGTTGCTGCACTGCCTGCACTGCCCTCGTGACATGTTTTAATACAGCGAACTCTCCATCAGCTGATCCGTTCTGTCGGGGTGAGGCATTGACGGTGCAGTTAAAAGAAGGTCGCATTTGTCTAGGTTGTTTAGGTACCAAGCGCTCGGTTTTTTGGTTTGCCTCGTGTTCTTACAAGGTTAGGTTTCAGTTTCTGCTGTGTGACGGCCATGCTACGTTTCTAGTCTTGTTATTCAACGTGGTCTGGTTCTTCCATCTGGAACAAACGGCTTCCAATCAGAGGATGTCCATCAAATGAATATCGATGACGTCTTCGATCATGATGGGTGCCACGAGGACGTTGGCAATCTTTTCCATCTCGGAGGCCAGTATCCTGGGATTTAGAAATTAGGCGGATAGCACTTACATTTCAGGGTCACCGGCGTTGGTCGCACACGGAATGTATATATTTGCAGTGGGCTACTAATGTCGATCGTGAGTGTCTGGTTGCGTTACCTCACAATCGCGGTTAGCGGAGGTGGAGGGGTAAGTCTTCTTGGAAGTTCACATTTCATCCACTGCGGACACCGATTGAGAGTAAGGTTCCGGGTTTGATTTGACACTCGGGAAGTGCCACCTACGGCAGCGCCAACGATGTATCATAGTGTTAATGTGAGGGTGGAAGAAGATTAGTAACTGCCATGTAGAGCCCAATTGCGCGCGGGGAATGATTATGTAATCATTGTGACATCATCAAGGAATCTACGCTTCGTGTCACTGATAGCACGGTGCATCTCAAACATCTGCCCTTGTACATCCTCGTGAAACTTGCTCGCACAGGGACCTCTCAGTTATCAGGTCTGGAACCCTCCATCATATCCGTCGTTCCGGTATGCCAGAGTTACGGGATTCGATATAAGGGACCCCAGGGAGTAGATGTCACCGGGTCGTCGCGTTCGGCGCATGCAGTTCCCCATGACATCAGCTTGTGCTTTCACTGATTACTTCTTGCAGGGGCAGACGATCTCCCATGCCATAGTCGACATTGCGAGACCACCCTCTTGTGGCCCGAATCTCTTTAATCTCTACTATCTAGTATGTTGCATTATCCAGGAGTTCCGGCCATGCCGCCATCCGATTGATTTTGATGAAAAAAAAGTTTCTATTCACTCACTCAGCGGGCGTTCTCGGGGAGCATGGTCGCCTCGCTGACCTGGATGAACAGACAGGAATGAGGGCTGAATATGATTGCCGCTAATGGGAGGTCAGCGACTTGTTCATTTTGCCAACCCAGATATGTATACAGGTATAAAGCGGACGACTGTACCAAATATTCCATGATATCGCCAACACCTAAAGTCTTATGTCCATGGCTCTTCGCCTACGCATCCATGCGGGATGTGCGCTTCCAAGAGTTGGTCAGCGAAATGATGGGGCGTGAGAGCTAAAGAGCGCCCAAGAAGGAAAGACTTTCAGGTGGACATCAGTCTTCCTTATATATCGACATTGGGGGGTCGTGGGTCGCCCAACGCCTTCAATACTAGCAGAGGCCACCAAGTCACGCTGCCCATCCCGATGTCAACGGCACTCAACTTGCGTGAGGGAGACTCTTCCAGCCATTCTGGTCCCACACTCCCCGACATTTCTCTCGGGTCGCTTGCCTCTGGAATGTCCACGCCAGGTCGAGGTTTGCGTGCACCGTCATCAGCTTCGCGCACCACCGCACCCTCATCTGCACCTATTTCTACACCTTCGCCACCCGTCGCAAGTCATGGCACTTCGGGGCTGAGTAAACGGTTTGGGGTGTTTGGCTTGTCAGGTCGCGACGAAGACGACCGCATAGACGACGGCGAAGAGGAAGCGGAGACGGGGGGCGGTGGGATTTTGGATACTCCTGCCACGAAATTGGATGGACCTGAAACACCTGCTGCAAGACGGAGAGCACGGGGAAATGCACCAGGCAAAGGCGTCACGCTTACCCTGCGCGATCAAGAAAAGGTACGACTTGGCATGTGGTTCACCCTAGTTCCCAATGCTCTAATGTTCATTGTGACTATCCGACTGCTGCATCCATGGCGTCGTTGTTTCAACTTATCAAGCATATCGACGCTCTGAAAAAGGAAAATTTCAACATCAAGCTGAGAGTCCACTTTCTCGAAGAACGACTCGCTCAACTCGCCCCCGATCAAGTCGATGCGGCACTCAAACAGAACGTCTCCCTCAAAGTTGAGGTCCAGCAACGCGGTCTTGAACTCAAGAAACTCAAACGGACTTGTCCTCGAGCTCGAACGCGAACTCGAGCGTACTCAACGAGAGCGCGAGCGGGTCACCTCGTCTAACTCTCGAGGATCTGAGAGGGAAAAGGAGTTGGAGGCTAGGCTGGCAGAACGGGAGAGAGAACTGCGAGAGTTGAGAAAGGGAAGACTAAGTACCGCAGACGCAGACGCACTCCATCAGGCTGAAGTGCGCAACGAGAATTGGAAGAGGAGCTGGAAAACGTACGGGGACTATTGGAGGAGAACATGGAAGAGCTCGAGCGGTTGAGAGAGTTGGTAGAGGATCGAGGTGAGGGCCAAAGTGACACCTGGTCACATAGGGTGTCGTACTTGGAAACGGAGAATGAACAATTGCATCTGAAGATCGAGGAGCGAAACGATCTACTAGCGCAGAAAGAAGATGAAGTATCTGAACTCGTTGTTGAGGTCGAGAAACTTCATCTCGAGCTGCAGGAACTCCAACGAAGGTGCAAGGCCGAGTCCCTCGAGCGATCCTCGTCCCGTGCGCAAATGCTAGAAGAGAGAGAAGAAAGGGAAGCCGTCGAAGAAGATCTCAATGCCGTCCGTGACAAATTAGCAGCAACGATGATCGAGCTTCAACAAAAGGAGGACGAGCTGGAAATGAAGAACAAGGAGATAGAGGAATTGGTTTCCGACCACGAACGTATCGTTGGCGTTGTCGAGGATGAATGGAGGGGTGAGGTTGAGGAGGCGAAGGCGCAAGTAGAAGAACTGCGTGATGTGCGTGTAACATCATCCTTCAGTTCACATTGTCTTGATGGCACCTATGACTCCAGGCTCTTGCGGAGCGAGAGACAGAGTCCAAGGAACTCCGTCTCAACATTTCGGAGCTGGAAGCTAACACCAATGACTTACACGCCAAATTCGAGGCTACACTCCAACATCTTGAGAAAGAAGCAGAGGAGAAAGATGCTGAACTCGAAGCCGCCAACCGTGAAATTGAGAAACTGGGCGAACAGGTATACCTTCTCGAAGTCGAGAACGATCGCTTAAAGGAGGAGCACGATCGTCAGCTGGAAGATGAAGCAGTCGAGCGTGAACGACTAGAAGCACTCGCTGCCGCTCTGAAAGAGGTGAGGATCTAGATTTTAGACCAGCTTCCTGACATAAACACATACGCATACCCACCATTCCAGAAAGTCAACACGCTCAAGATGCAGCTGCAAGACCTCCAAGACCTCTACGAGAAGACCTGCGCAGACATCCATGCACACAGATCTCGCCAAGAAGAGCTCGCACAACACGTTGAGGATCTCGTCACCGAGCTCAAGTCTGAACGTACCGAGCGCGAACGCATCGAGCAGACGCTTCTCAAAGCTGAGAAAGACTTGGACTCAGAACTCCGTCGCGAGCGGCGGACTCTCGAGAGTAAAGAGGCCGCATTGCGCGATGCGTTGGATGAGCTTGCCAAGACGAAGACGATGCTCGAGCAGCGGGGACAGGATCTCAAGGCTGTTCAGGATGCCCTTACAGTGAATGAGGAAGCATCAAAGCGACTTGGAGAGTCCCACACGACAGCAAAATTCTCTCTTCAGCTCGAAGTCGACAGATTGAGGCGGGACGTCCAAACACTGGAGGATGCTCTAACACGTGCACGGCAGGACATCGCAGAGCGAGAGGGCACCACGCGTGAGCGCGACGCGACGATTGATAAACTGTACATTGACGTACGCGACCTGACGACGCGGCTGGGCAACCAGACACAAGCGCGATTGCACCTGTCCGAGAAGCTAGACAGTGTGCAGGCGAGTCTCAAGACGACCGAGTCAGAACTTGTTACGTACAGAGCACGCGCAATTGATCTCGAGGCCAGGCTGTCCAAGGATCAGAAGCAGCTTTTGAATGCGGAAGCGCAATATCGGGATCAGCTGACGGAGAGGAACACACTCTTACTGACGATTTACCAATATATGGATAAGATACTTGGGATGGACAGGACACCGGTGCGATCTTTCCATGACGGTTCTAACACTTCTACACTGACTTGTTCTAGAAGAAAGGCAACCAAACCGAGGCAAAGCCGTTTACGAATTTCAGCGTGTTTCACGATAACCTCATTACGCGCCTTAAAGCCCTATCCCAAATCCAGCTCGACTTTGACAAGCGCGTTAAAGAAGCGGAAGCACGGTTCACAGAGAAGTTGAATGAGATGCGAAAACAGCTGGATATGCGCTGGAAGCAGATCGACAAGTTTGAGTCGAGCGTCAAGGCGTATGCTGAGGCTAAAGCTACATGGCGGCGCAAGTATATGACCAAGGAAGGTGAATTTGAAGCATTGAAGGTGAGTCGAGTCATTGCATGTGGTGCTATGTTGGTTGTTATGATCGATGCGTACGGTCACGCTTATGTAGGTCACCAATAACGAGCTGGTGCAGCAACTCGCGACCTCACGACGACCCGCACAGGGTGACTCCCAAGAAACGCGGACGCTACTCTCGCGCGCGGTCAACTCAGAGAAACGGCTCAATGTGATTCAGAACCAGTTGTTGCAGACCGAAGAAAAGATTGTTGCGATGAATCAAAAGACGTCTACGACCGACGCGAAATGGGAAGCTCGCGTCAAGGAGTACGAGGCTCGTTTGAAAGCTGCGGAGGAGAAGTATAAACGTGAGCGGCAAGGCAATAAGGAAAGGATGCTGGACCTCGAGAACCAGATAAAGTCCGTCATTTTTTCTTTTCTTTTCCGCTCGGGATGGCGTGGAAGCTGACAGGGGTGATGTTACTCTGCAGGAGTCTTGAGCGGCAGAATGAGTTGGCTCAAAAAAGGAGCACCCAACTGGAGAACGTGTCTGGAGCGGCAAAAGTGGTGGGTAGCGGTGCTCGACCGCGGTGATAACGACCGTCGCGGGTGTGTGCCTGTTCTTTGGCATTTTATACATGGAATAGTGGTTACTTTCCCTAACTCCCCTGAGAGACGGCCATCTACGCTTAGGCTAATGTTCGACCTATCGTTCTTAGCTCCGCATTCATTTCGTCCGCTTTCACGCTCTCGAATTACTTTTTGTAACAGATAGGTAATTACATACCATACGATATCATTGTCTACGTACATACAGACTTGGAAGCTCCACAGCACGACGTCAGTGTCAAATCAGTATAGTACGAGTCGGTCATCTTACAGTAATAACCACGAGGGGGAACCCGCGTATCGCGTCCCGTGTTTTCTCCAAAACTACAGACAACGTATGGCTACTGAAGAAACACCTTTACGGGCTGACGACCAACAGCTCGTCGATGGTAACGGTTACAATGGCGACGGCAGCGAGAGGGACATATACACCCGCTTCAGCATGGCGGAGAAACGGATCATCGTGACATTGGTGTCGTTGGCTGGTCTTCTTCCCCGTATGTAGTGTCACCAGTGACTTGCACTTGTGATTCATAGCTGAATTCTATGACATGTGTAGTCTTCGTAGGCGGCTCGTTCGTCCCATCCATACCTCAAATTGCCAAAGATCTGCAGGCCTCTGGAGCTGTAGTAAGGTAATCCTTCCTCGACTTATTGTCATCCAATTCAACTATCCCTGACCTCCCCCCCCTCCACGCACGCAGTTTAACGGTTAGCTTGGCTGTATTTGCCAATGCGACTGGAGGACTCGTTTGGTCAGGCTACGCGTCCTTTTGTATGTGACCCTACTTCCATCGTTCAATAACCGATACGATACTTTCCTTCCACTAGATGGACGACGACCAATGTATCTTTGTGGAATGCCCTTGACGATTCTCGGGAGCATCGGTTCCGCGTATTCAGCTAACGTTATAGCTCTTTTGTTTTGGCGGTTCATCCAAGCATTTGGATGTTCCGGAGGCATGTCTATCGGGGCAGCTGTCATCGGTGATATACTTGAAGAAAGGGGAACTGTTATGGGAAGCTTTTTCGGTGTAAGTGTAGGTCAGCGTATAAGCAGCCTCTGTTGCACTTCCTCTCTCCAGGCTAGTTTGTTTGGACTCGCTGTAGCTCCCCTAGCCGGGGGTGAGTCCCACCTCACTTGTCTTAGGGTATTGCCCCTCATCTAATGTGAGTACTCGCACAGGCACTGCTGCAGAGTACTGGTCGTGGCGTGGATTCCAGGTCACTCTAGGAGGCTGGTGTTTGATCCAGCTGGGACTTATGTACTGGTTCCTACCTGAAACTGCGCACCCGGGCACACGAGGTATCGATCGACTAAAAGACGAAAGCTCGAGAAAGAGGCTGGTACTAGTAAACCCATTCAAGAGTCTTGGCATGCTTAAGTCTCCAATTCTAATCTTGATTGTGAGTTTTTCGTACTGACCCTTGGGCTTCACTGACCGGGTATGGACCAGACGGTGGCAAACACGTTTGCTCTCAGTACAGATTACGGTTCGTTGTTTCGTGTGTGTGGGGAATCTTCTGACCGATTCTTTGCCCCTTAGTTTTTCTGGTTCCGATAGCTTATACAGTTGTATGTGGTACTCTCTCTGCCAGCTTATAACCTATCTGTATGTGCTCAGGGCATTCAATACAACATCAAAAGCGAAACATTAATTGGGGCATGTTTTCTTCCCAACGGACTCGGAAATATCCGTAGGGCTTCTCTTTCAGTCTGCACCCGCCTTCCATTCCACTGAATCCATTCCAGTTGGTGCGTATATATCGGGGCGCCTATCCGATGTCTTGATCAAAAAATGGAGAGCCAAACGCAACGGGGTTTGGTGCCCTGAAGACCGGCTACGAGGCGTGTATATTGGTGCTTTGTATCTCACACCGCTATCCGTGAGCCTTAGGTTAGGACACTTGCTAGGATCATTTAAACCCCATGCTAGGGTTTATCCAATGGCTGGCAGTGGCACACACCTGCAATGCAATCAGAGAGAGTGCAGCCAGGATGCCCACTTGCAACACCCAACCAGTCTGAGAGGGCGGCCAAGACGCCCCCTGGTGACACCCAACTAAATTCCCAGTGAGAGTACACACATGCAGTGCTGACAGAGGTGGCAGCCAGGATGCCCCCTGGTGGCACTCAACTAAAATCTAAGTATGGCTTAGTATCATACACTCAAAGTACAGTCTGAGAGGGCGTAAGCATGGTTTTCTGTTGCACACACATAGTACAGGCAGAGGGGGCAGCCAGGACGCTCCCTGGTGGCACCCAACTGAATTCCAAGTATGACTTAGTATCATACACTCAAAGACAGTCTGAGAGGGCATCCAAGATGCCCCCTGGTGACACCCAACTAAATTCCGAGTGATAATACACACAGGCAGTGTTGACAGAGGTGGCGGCCAAGACACCCCCTGGCGACACCCAACTAAATTCCAAGCATGGTTTTGTATTGCACACATGTAGTACAGGCAGAGGGGGCGGCCAGGATGCCCCCTGGTGGCACCCAACTGAATTCCAAGTATGGCTTAGTATTGTACACTCACAGTACAATCTGAGAGGGCGTCCAAGATGCCCCATGGTGACACCCAAATAAATTCCAAGCATGGTTTTGTATTACACACATGTAGTACAGGCAGAGGGGGCGGCCAGGACGGCCCCTGGTGGCACCCAACTGAATTCCAAGTATGGCTTAGTATCGTACGCTCACAGTACACAGTCTGAGAGGGCGTCCAAGATGCCCCCTGGTGACACCCAACTAAATTCCGAGTGATAGTACGTGCAGGTGGCGTTGACAGAGGTGGCAGCCAAGATGCCCCCTGGTGTCACCCAACTAAATTCCAAGCATGGTTTTGTATTGCACACACATAGTACAGGCAGAGGGGGCAGCCAGGACGCCCCCTGGTGGCACCCAACTGAATTCCAAGTATCGCTTAGTATCATACGCTCAATGTACAGTATGAGAGGGTGTCCAAGATGCCCCCTAGTGATACCCAACTAAATTCCGAGTGATAGTACACATGTCCGGTGCTGACAGAGGTGGCAGCCAAGATGCCCCCCGGTGGGGTGACCAAGATTATCAGATCACAGGCAAAATTCCGCATTGCATACCCACAGCAGCTGGCAGCCAAGCATGCTCGCCTGTGGCATGCTGATAAATTCCTGGTGGTGGTGAATGATTGGGAGTGAACGATAATTCCATGTTGTATGCTTGCAGGCTGGTGACTCCCGACTAGATTCTGACTTGTGCAAGATAAAAGATGGTATCGCAGTGCATGCTGACGTTGCGGATCTTCTGATCAGTTCCTGATGTATATCCAAAGTTCTATGTAATGGCACATCGCCGGGCTACAAACCATATTGCCACCCCCCACACGATCACTCGATGGGAATCCTCAACGCACTCCAGGACACGATACCTCCCTTTCCCATTATCCCTAGCTATTGTTTTGATCACGGTTTTCTCGGGCTCATGAAAGGTAGAGCAAGTCAGAGCAGCAAATGCTGCTCCCCCTCTCCTCGGTGGTAACTCTCGACGAATTTCTGAGTGGTAATAACTCATGACCAGCTCTAAGTTATCGCTCCTGATAATTTCGCGAATCACCGATGATGATTCCATGTTGCAAGCCAACTCCCACCATCCTATATTACAGGGATAATCCCATGTGGAACACATGGCAGGAATTCCAGCCTAATAATATGCTTTCCGGACTCAAGCTTGAGTCCGCAGACTACCTCCCATACATGGAAATTTTCCCACAGACTACCTCCCATATATAGAAAATTTCCCACAGACTACCAGCAGACTACCACTTGCAGACTACCTGCAGACCACTACCAGTAGAGGTAAGTAGTCAGCAGATTACCTCTAGGGAGAGGCAGCTAGGTTAGGTTATGAGCATGCCCAGGGTCGGCTTTCCGGTGCCAACCCTGAGCACCTCGGGGGGGTACTCCTAACCCAGCGCAACCCCATGGGGTTCCCTTTTAGGAAGTGGGGTTCCCTATAAGGAAACCCCTGTTCGTCTGAGATGGATTCTAGATATGTATCTGCTGGTTATGTTCTGTCATGTCATCTAATATGCTTCCCCGTGCAGTTGATCGGATGGCTAAAAAGATGGTCGAAAATGGAGTTGATTTCACACCCGGCAGATGGTCCAAATGGGAGGTGGTTGATTGGTGGTTGGTTTGGTTGGTTTGGTTATCCAGTTAGGTTAGGTTAGGTTAGGTTAGGTTAGGTTAGGTTAGGTTAGGTTAGGTTAGGTTAGGTTAGGTTAGGTTAGGTTAGGTTAGGTTAGGTTAGGTTAGGTTAGGT